>NJRP01000002.1:1231518-1255223 GCA_003063835.1 Aphaenogaster floridana
ACTAAGGTCATGATCTTGACAACATATGTCATGACAACACATTAGAGCTTAATTGGTCCCCTCAAATCGACATATTTATCCAACTCAGAACAAGAGTTTTAAGACCAGAACAACAATATAAAGCCCACTTTACTCTTCATCGAAAAATTTTATTTTTCGATTTTCGATTTTATTTATCGACTTTTTCCACTGTCTGTAAATTTTTAGTACTGTCAGTACATTTCGGAACGCACCCTGTAAGCGAGGCGTCGTGACGTCACGTATCGCGCGGGAGAAGTAGCTCGCCCCGACCGCCGAGTCGCGTAATGCGTTTTTCTTGCCAATTTAGTCGTGTGCAAGTGCGCCGGGAGTGTCGAATCAATTTCGGGCGCATTAATTAGAATATATGCGTACGCGAGGTGCTTTCTCCGAGTCGAATCGCGATCGGCACGGGAGGGGGGGACAGTCCCCCGAGGAACCGGACGCTACGTCGCGATCTGAGGTACGGTTATGTTCAATCGGGGCGAGTTGCGACCAGCGACGCGTCGCATTAAAAGAGTGGTTTCAATGAATAATTAATAAGCAGATGCGACTCGTACATCTTTCGGGAGTGTATCATATCGGTGTGCGTATCTCGGGAATGTGCGTCGGTGATTATCGAACGGAAATTGGACTGGACGAAGCAACCGGCGACGGGGAGAGACACGGAGTCTGGTGAGTCCATTATGGCGTTTATTACTTGAAAGATTAAATCGTTATCTCTGATGATTTCGCATGTTATTATAATAGTAATACGCAGCGATTAATTGATACTGGGAAATGCTAAAGATAGGATCTGTGAAGTTAGCACGACATTCTACTAATATAAAAAAACAACACTTTGAGAAAACGTGTCGTGCTGGCTCCAAAGATACAGGCGAATTTAACAGATGTTGCTGTTTTTTTATGAGAGATTCAAGATTTGAATTATGATAAATTCGACAGAATTATTCACGCGAAAATTGAGGACTTTATTTGCGGATGTAATTTTTGTATCTTGTGACGAATTAACAGATATTACTGCTTTTCTATGAGAGATTCAAGATTTGAGAATCATAACCGAATAAAAAATTCACGCGAAAATTAACGACTCCTTTTTTTGGAGGATGTAGCTTTTGTATCTCGCTCGGGGTAAAGTGTCGCCTGCATATACGTAGAGCTCGCTAAGAGAGAAATTAACTTCCGATTGTTAATCTTACACGAATACAAAGCGCCAGGTTGTAATGCTCTCATAGGGCTGACTAAAGGTTTTAAGGACGTGAAAGACGAGGAATATAGGAACGATATTATACGGGCGCCCTTTCCTTCAAGACCTAAGAATCCCTCAACCGAAAGCGCTGTTCTGTTTTATGTGTATATACTGGGTGTCTCCAATCGAAACCGTAATCCACTTCTCATAACTGATATTATTTAAACAAATAATATTAAGAATAAGACCGATGATATTAAACAAATATAAATAAATATTATTTAATAAATGTGTGTTGAATTATATGCGCGCATTTCAACAATTCGAAATACATGTTTCAAGTAGGTATATGCAGATATAGTAGCACGTTTTTTATATACTGTATGAGATAATTAAAGTTGCTATAATTAATTAGTAGTCAAGGCATACTCAAGAGAATACGTCGAACTCATGTTCCGTAAAGTATAACTAAAAGTTTTCAATCCTTCAACGAAATATCGAGCAAGGCCCTCGCTATTGTTTTAGAAGTGAGAGGCTTTACGAAACCAAAGATATAAACCGGAATTAAAATAAAGTTATTTTTCCTTTATTTGTATAAACATTTTTAGTTTCTTATTCTATTTAAATTATGCTTACTTTAAATCGTTCTATGATTTGTAATCTTCTAATACGTATCTCACGTATATGTATAAATTTTGAATTTTGATTCCTTTGCACTCCCTAACGCCACGTACCAACAAAATCGCGTTTAATGAAAGCTTCGCTGTCTATATTATCTTTACGCATAATTTTTGTTTTTACAACATTAAGGAAAAACGTGATTAACCCGTGACACCCTGTATATATACGTGAGAACGCGGAGACGTTCGCGCAACGAGGTCGCTGTTCTTTTACTAATTAAAGCCTCATTCTTTGATCTTAAAAGCGCGAGCTGGCAAATAGAAGAAACTGTCGATTTTCCGGACCAACGCTTGACTGCACAGATCTCGAGTTCACTGCTTCTTCGTCGAGTCGCTCTCCTTTTATCCGTTTGTGACGTCTTGGCCGAATGTCTTAGGAAAAATACCCTCTGCCATTACGGGAAAAATGTGCGAAATTCTTTTTTGGATTATCCAATACTTTTCTTAATTCCTAATTTCATTTGTTATCCGATAATCGTTAGTAAATGATTGGTACAAAGTATCGTAAAGAATATAACCCGCTTATGAGATATTCTGAAAAATGTATTTTAAAAATAAAAGTGAAAAATTTATTGTAGAAATAAATTTAGAATACAATCTATTTTTGAAATCCGGATTTAGAATATAGAGTATAGATATAATATATCTTATATTAGAATTAGAATTACATTTACTTTTTGTCGCACCATAATGTAATTTCTTCATTAATTTTTAATTTCTCGTTTCTTTAGAATATTTCTGTACCTACAAGTGCTTTTGCAATTCCTAAAGCTAATAATTGTTTTTACGTGTCCCGAATATTTTATCAGTTGTATTCTACGTATAAGAACGCGTTGAAAGATCGCGATTGATAACAAAAGGAAATAGCATTCTATAGTACAATTTTCGCGAAATCCTCTCATTTCGCTACGCTATTCATTCAATGGTAATTATGTAACTTCTCGCGCTGTATGCTATTTACCGCGATGCCTTGCTTTTCTTCACTGATGTACATTGTTATTATCGCGAGCCATAATCTTAGCCAAATCTCGTGAAATTATTGTCGTAAAACAAATACTGCTCAGTGGCGAACTGCAGCAGTAAACGTAAGCACGCGGCAATAAATTTAAATTCCAATTTCACCGAATGCAGTCCGCAGCATAGTATTCTCGGGGACTTTGCCCCCGAGCATACTTATCCGTGTCCAAGTAAAATACTTACTGTTTCATGTGGGACCCAACAACGATCTTCCTTTATCCTTATTGTTTTAAGATGCTGGAAATCCAAAGACTTCAATTGGTTATTTCAATGGAAACGTAAATTATGCCTCATTAACAATGATTTGCCATTAATCTAGAACAAACTATCTCAAGTCGCTTCTTCAACAGGACATATTCATGTTTTTATGAGAAAAATAAAATATTTCCCAGTGAAGATATGGAAAAATTGAACCATAATAACCCAAGTAGCAAGCTGACGTTATTTGTCGTCATTTTGACGTCATTTTTCGTTAAAATGACGTCTAATGTCGTCAAAATGACGACAAATAACGTCAGCTTGCTACCTGGGAATATATTTTTTATATATATTATTAAAGAAATTCTGTCATAAAATAAGCATGTTTTTTTTATTTAAAGGATAATTAATAAACTATTAATGCCACGCATTTTAAAGTGAATACCAGGTAGGAACCATTACATATCTTATTCATCCAGAATTAATAATTTATCTAGCTGTATATTTTACTAAAAGAATTGGTAAAGAATCACAAACGTAGATCTGAGAGAATCACTGCAGTAGAAATAACAGTTAAAATAATTATTTTACTAAACACTTAAATATTTATTTTATAATATCGATTAAATAATTATATACTCAGTACTTTACCAAAATTTATATCTCAAGTTATATACAAAAATTTTTTAACGATTTGCTTTTTGATATACTAAATTTCACTTCGATTTATCACGCGAGAGTTCAATTTCTTCGGAAAAAAATTCGAGTGCGAATACTAGGACGAATAGATATACGCGACTGCGAGTAGGATAAAAGAGTATTGCTAATCTGTGCCTTAGAACGACTTTTAGAAGAAATCAATGGTAGTAAGGCGAGACGAGTTACGAGATCACGATGCCCGACAAGTTCTGACAAGCGCAATTGCGCTTTTCGAGCGGCGCTCGTTTAGGCTGAGCAATTCCACGGAGCTGTTCCTTTCTTTTGTTCCACGAGCTTGCGTAACGATCAAAGTTCCGATCGCGCTTTTCTTGATGCGAGCTTTCGGCGTGAGAGTCGCGATTTGGCGTCTTTGATATCGCCCGCTGTTACCGAGTATTAGAAGTAATAACGACTCATTAAGCTTCGACGTGCGAGGAAATAGTGTCGGTAAAAGTTCGTTACTCGAAGAGTCTGTAAAACAATACTGTATTTGCGCTAAGAATTAACGAGAGAATTCCGGCGCACACACGAATTGCCCAAATGTTCGTCGATCGCATTATACGTTAAGAAAACTTTTCGTATTTTACAAAAGTAACTTTTGAGCTTTAATAGCACAATTAAAGAGAAAAATACGCATTACGATTAATAATCAATATCTAAGAAAAAGAGAAACGAAAATGTACGTATAAATTATATATATATATATTAATATATACATATATATCTCTGATTTTAAAATGGGGAAAAAACATTCGGAAATTAAAAATTTGATATACTCTTCGTTTGCATTATATGTTTATACTGTAAGAAAAATTTTATTAAAGTTGATTTTAGTAATGAAATTTTAATTTAGTAATTGTGAAGAGCAACTTTATATAAAATTTAATTTTACGTTTTTTTAATTTAATTTTAGAAATTATTTAAAATTTATTTAAAATTTTCGCAAAATCATTTGATATTACGCTTTTAAAAACGATTTACGGATGTTTATAGAGATATAAAACTTGGATATGTTTGTAAACGTTTCTCATGTATCTTTTGCTATTTCTTTTGATAACAAATACATTTTATGATGCACAAAGACTTTCCGCGTAAAGAGAATCAAACGGATTCCTTCTTCGAATGCAGGACTTATGACGCGTTTCTAGATTAGACATAGTCGCAGATCGTGGATACAAATCACGTGAGCATGTTTTCTGATGCGGAACTAATAGAGGTACAACAAGGTGGACAAACAGTAGCGAAGGTTCTCCTGATTGCAACGAATTAGAGTGTCCCCTGTAGCGATTCGGGCTGTGCGAGCAGGCGGACAACGATGCGGTCTAGATGAACCCAGGCGAACCTACGAGTGTGGTCACCTTGTTTTGTTCAGACTATAGAGAGTGTAACGGGCACCAGTTGAATGAAAATGGTTAATTGCTTGGTTTCTATAACACGCAGCTCCATTCAATTCTCGCATAGAGCGAGCACGACCTCGCAGTCGCAGAACTTATCGCTACCACTCGAATGTTACCGAAAGTTCGTGTTACTGCATATCGGGCAACTTTCAACAATACTATATTATATTCAAGTGCTATCAGATAGAGTGTATTAACATGAAAGCACAAGTACTCTCTCGCAGAGATGAAGGGAGTTGGTGGATAGAGAAGCATATATAAGTCAAGGTTGTACTCAACTCAATGATGTTCCAATTAAATAACATTACATCTCGTCAGCGTTGTTAGCATTACTCGATGTATCACGTACATGAAACGTTTACACGCACTCGTGTACATACGCCGACATTTCCCAGAGCAGTTTCGCATGTTTAATCTAAAACGGCTGAGACCCGAAGACATAAATGCGAGCATAAATGGCAACGACTGCCTGCATAAAGCTATTTATTAACTATATCTACACAGTCTGCACTATACTTTACGCTTGTTACTTTTTTCTATTTTCTTGGATATTATATAACTCTCGGGAGAAATTGCTTCGGAACATTTTAAACTTCGAAACGAAAAAAATGTCTAAAAGTAAACGAGGCGACGCGACGGTCTCATGGTATAAAAACACAAAACCAGCGCTATTACGCATGTTCGCCGAGGCGATCAGTTCGCGCCAATGGTGTATTTCACCTTCCGTAAAAATAAAAAAGCAAGAATAAATAAAAATAGCATGCATATACGGACACCGAGCAATAACGACTAAAATCTGTTAGCGTAAATTTTTACTCGTACAATATTTTGAGAGGTCGTATATTTACGCGAAAATTAATTACTTTTTCATGAATAACGCGAGTTATTCGTATAATATTTATTGCTTATAAATATTATACGATTGTATAACATGCGTTGAAATTGATTGCGTAGTAATCGAATCTTGGTTATATCGAAATTTTTAACATTCTAATAAAATCCATCGATAATGCATTGTGTTAAATGCGATTTCAGAGAAAAATCAATTGAATATGTTTAACTTTTTGTCTCAATCGTTCCTATACATTATCTTATAAACTAATATATTTTGACAGATACACATCCTATTATAATCTAATATTTAATTGTGATATAATGTTTAGTTATTTTAATCATTATTCGGTCACGATATACACTGTAAAAAAGTATGTAAAATTACAGGAGTAAGTGTAAAAATTATATGTAAATAAGTGTAAAAGTTACATTATTTATATAACGAAAACGTAACAAAATCATGTATTTTTACAACAATTATTATTGTGAAAATACGTGATTTTGTAAGTTTCCATCATAAATAGTGAAATAATATTACATACTTTTTTTACAGTGTAGCATTTTGAGCTTCGAAATCGATCGTTTAAAAAGTTGGGTAAATTTTTCCTATCCTGTCACTATTAAGTTTGAATAATCACTTCTTTCCTAGTTAACGTAAAGTCCTATTTATCTTTTTGGCTTCCATTGTAAGTGGTTCGCGAGTATACGAAAACAGCGGTCTCCTCTTGAATTACCAGCGCGTGGAAGAAAGCGGAAATTCCATTATTCTGCCGGAAGCGTTTAGCCGCGCAACAGAAGATAAATGAAATCAAAATATTGGGACAAGTTTGACAAAGAACGTAGAAGTCTTATTTTGCGGTATCGCGTTACGCGGATACCTTGCATGAGAATGTGTATACATAATTACAATAGGCGTACACATATACGCAGCTTAAGAAACTAGTTTTGACAAAGGGACAAAAGAAGAAATCGAAGAAAAGGGAAAACTCATTGAATTGTAAGGGAAAACTCATTGAATTGTTCATTTTACTTACGTTTAACTTAATGGTACATAATTATTTATTTTTATTATTTACAGTTATATACACAATTTATTTATTTAAATTAAAAAGTTGATTAATATGTTTTTATAGAAGGAAATTATATATATACTATATCGTTCATAAGTTCCCGGACACTCTTAAAAATAAAATGAAATACTTTGGCAACATAACTACAATAATTTGGTGTTTTAATAGTTAATAGTTTGCTTTTTTAATAATTAAAATGATTAAATTATGTCGCCAAAATAAAAAAATTACGCAAGAATATGTTTTATTTTATTTTTTTAAAGGTATTCGGAAACTTATGAACGGTAATTTATATATAATTTTTCCATATTATATTCTGAAATTTATATTTCTGTCTGTTGTCTTTCAATTTTAATTTTATATTTATCTTATGTTATTATATATTATTAAATAATTACATATTAGTTGAAAAATACCATATCATTTATATAAAACTTTATTGATATTATATAAAACTTTATTATATGGATCTTCTATATGTAGAGATTGTTACATCTATATGATTGCATGGATGTAAACATATATGTAGGCTTTTTTATTTAAAAACAATATTAATAACTGAAAACAATTAATTATTAGTTACACTTTTATATTGCACACGTTATCTATTTTTAATCTGTTATATAATTTTAATTAGTACAATGTTAATTAATAACGACTGATAGATATTAACGATTAGTCGAGCGTGTTTGATGAATAGTGCAATATGTTATTTCCAATGCATTACATACGCTATGACTCTACTGTGGTTTATTAGTAACAATAATTATTAATACTCTAATACCAAAGTTTATAATGTATGCATATAATTGGTATTATTTTGAGTTGCAACAATGCGAAACTATCACTTAGCTTTAATAGATAACATTTTGCAGATAATTGGATGAATACCGCAATTTACGTATTGATTCGCTTATGATATATTACATATTTTCTTCGATGATAAATTTAAATATTTCTTCACGCTTTCAAGACAAAGTTCTTATGAAATATCTATACGTAGTATATTGCACGTCGGTAGTTCCGCGCGCGGCAGCATAATAAAGGGTGTATGATTTCAAAGATGGAACAAAAATAAATGGTGATACGGTACCTTGTGGGAAGGGGCGCACCATGGAAAGCCGTTGTAAAGTGATACCGGCCGGTTTAACCCTCTCGCTATGTCCTCCTCTGCCTGCTTTCTTGCGATTTACCCGCGAAAAGGATCGCATTCGTTATGACGGTGAAGCTATTTAAAACTCAATCCGAAAGAAGGTTTAATATTTTGACAAGGGTCTTCCGGATCCAAACGGCGGATACTTCCGGAGCGCTACGCAATTCGTATAATCGATCGCGACACTGTTTTCTAAAATGTCGCTCGCTCACCTGATATCGCGCACTACCTGCGAACCGCGCTTTTGTTATCCGCGAAACATGAACGCCGCGCCGGTGCGTAAAACAAGAATTTCTCTCCCGTTCTACTCGAAATCGTCAACAGTGCTCGATTGTTCGTTTACCGTTGGATTCTAGCATACGCTCGGGTTTTATATATCGTAGACTAGCTATTGTCCTTTGGCTAAATAAAGCATCGTTAAAACTTAGATTGATAAACGTTTGTTGGAATTTACGTATGATTAAAGTTGAGAAGAAGTTTAATCCGCATTAAACGATGATTTTGCATAATATTGATGCATTCTTATCACAATTGAAAGCCCATTTATCATTAATTTTCCCGTATTGTATTATACGATTGACTTTTTGTTATAATCATTTGTTTAACCACATTAAATTTAAAAACTAAGAGGATTGTTAGACATATTCATGTAAAATACCATTAACTAAAAGTTGCGATTTTTATAAATGGAATAAAATATAAGGTTAAGAATCTAACGTGTATTATATTCCAAAATATCATTATCAGCAATTTTTCTCTACGCCGCTACTCGCGATTCGAATTTATTGGTCGTTTATAGAGCTCTAAAACGATCACCCGGCGCTAATTACCCCAAGTATATGTACTCAGACAATGTGTATGTATACAAGCAACGACGGTGCGCCGCGGTCAGAGTTCCGAGGGCTTGCGGGCATAGATCGATAACACTTTCCGGCGGAAACTGAGCTTAAGCGACCCAGCTAACAAGAGGAAATGAGTTACCACGGGCGAATACCCTTAGATCGGGAAAAGGGTTTCTCTCGTCGCGTTCGGGAAAGGTTCGAGAAGCGCGGTTGCAGAAACGACGGGGATCGTCTCTCCGCGGACCGACGCGGAGGTTAAAGGAGATCGAGGTAGTCAAGGTGTCGGTTCACACATTACGCCATAATCCGGGTATACGGTATACAGCAATACCGACTTGGGAATCCTGGGACGGCCGATGCGGCGAGACCGCACCGCACCGGGGCATCCTTAAACTACCCGACAGCTGGACAGTTCATGGACCTGAAAACAGCTCTGCCCCTACGATTCCGCCTCGCGGTCGCTAACTTTTGGCGTTTGTACGTAAACAACGGCGGTGTATGCGAGGGGAGAGTATCTAGATCGTTTCTAATAGAAATAAATACTTCATCTTTCGTCTATTCGGATTATTTGAATGAGTTCACATATTAAAAGGATAAAATAATTCTTTATAATTGCGTCATATAGAAAAAAATTATTACAGATTGATAGCTTTTTTATTGCTTTCTATAAACGTATTTTTAATATATGAATATTATTAAAAAGTCTTAAAATCTTTTGCTTATTTTTATATAAACGTAGAAATTGGAAAATTTTTTAAAGAATTCAACCTTGACTTTTTTTAAATGAACATTTGATTGGAAGCCATTATCCGCAATTTATCTTTTATTTTTATTACTGAATATATTTTAGTTATTGAAATTTAAAAATATAAGATTTACTTAAAATTAATTGAAAAAAAATAGTTTTATGCTTAAAACTTGAATCAGAGCAAAGAAATATTTACTGTTGAATAATTTATTCATCAAGAAATCTATATTTTTTTATATACTTTAATCCCGTATGCCATGCATTGCTTACTACTGATCATTCGACCATTCACTAACTCTCTACATTGTGCACAATTTATCAAGACTCGGTGCAGCCGCAATGGGCATACTCCCCTTTCTTGCTTAACGAGTATTGCCGACCCAGTGACCATCACCCTCGTAGTTTTTTCCTAGCTGCTCTCCCATGGCCATATTTTTTCTCGCTCAGAAAGTACGCGTTTTCGTACCGCGACAGGTTGTTAGTTCTCGCAGGAATGACTATATGGCGACGTTTATGCATTCTGCTTGCTTCAGCGACGAGAATCGTTTGTATGTATTTTTCGCAAAAAACAAGGGCGTGTGTATACGTACCTCAGATAACGTACGTACTTCGCGAGACAAACACAACTTTTGTAATTTAGATTTTTGAAGTATGATAAGATTAGTACAAGTTACGCAAATGTGTGTAATGTTGCAACAAAAGAAATAGCTTTTTTAAATAATGATCCAAAATATAACTCACAACCTTGACTTATATGGCATTTCCATTTGTCATCGGTTATCTGCTCAAATGGTTTTAACGTCCCTCTCTATTTGGTGAAATATATTTATCTGGAGTCGACATAATATATGAGGATGATTAATCATGTTGATATTATTTATCGTTTCTCATAACGATTTTTTCACGTATATAAATTCTAGATTATAACCAATTTACTGACTACGCAATCGATATCGTGTTGATTCAGTTGATTGACCGACCCATAATTGGCTCGGACATTTATTTCTTATAAATGTTCACTCAATGGTCGCAAGTTCAATAACATATATATATATATTCACAAAGCGAACAATTTTTTGGACTAACCTAAAAAATGGCAAATATTATTTGATGATAGAAAACAATACAAAATGCTGCTTGTTTACATAAAGCGGCTTTCAATAAATATTCGCGGAATTTGCAAATGGATGTACATAACGTAAACATCGTATTATCAGCAACATGAAACTACAACGCAAACCCATTTACAGTAGAAAAAAACACAGCAAGTTAGTGTATTTTGCATATCAGCCTGACAAATACAGAATGCCTGTGCGCTACCCTTCATTTGTAATTAATTTTTGTCAATTATGGATCAATACATGTTATAATCTCGTTAATATCGCATATCTTATGGTTTTTATTACGTACTCGTCATTATCGACTGATTATTAGTGCAGGAATATGATTATTAAAACAGTTGATTAAAACATTTTAAAATTTGCGATATAAAATTCAAAAGATCGAACCTTATCAAAACTCTAAATCAAGAATTATCATAGCAAGATAAAATCTGAGGAATGTATATGAGAGAATCTCAATATATATATTATATATTTATATATCAAATAATATAAAATTTTTTAGTTTTATTTTGTATAATTTGCTCAAGAGTTGTTCTCAAACAGTAAATTATTCTTTCAAAGGACAAAACTCACGAGAATAAGTGTCCTTCGACCTTGTTCTTGTTGTTTAAGGCTCCCAAGTCCCTCCATGGACTTGATACGGCCTGAGTGTTCTTCGACCGGTACCATTCATCTCCGTAAGACAAGGACGAACGCGTCGCTGTGAAGAGGGGGCTAATCGCGGTCAAATAAAGTTTCTTGTGTCCCGAGGGATATCGAACGGAAATTTCAAATAATTACTCGATGCGAAGGGTTTCTCGGGCTTCCGCCGGGATAATCGCTAAGCCCACCCTTTTACCTCCTAAGCCTTGGCATAATCCAGGAACCAGTGAAGCTCCGCGAGGAAGGGGTTGAAAGAAGATGAAGGTACGTCCCGGAAAGGGAATGAGAATAACGGGCGGAATTGTAGATAGACTCGGTGAGACAGGTGAGATGGAAGTAGAGCCGAAAGGATATTGAAAGACGGGAGAAGAGAAGGAGCTGAGGACGTGGATGCGTTTAGCCCGGTCACAGTCTTCTTCCCTCGTTCCAATTAAGCTTTAATAATTTGTGGGTCCGCGACTGGTACGCAGGACGATAAGTGGAAGGGAAAAGAAAATCGATGAGAGAGAAAGAAAAGGCTCTCCTGCGAGTACGGGATACGCGGGGGAGTTGAAAAGTTTACACGCTCCGACGGTGATGTATGGAGATTGCGCGTGCGTGACTCGTTTAGCTCTGCGCTCTGTCATTCGGCCGTTCTTCCTCGAGGCGCCGCGGCGGCACGCTGATAACCACCTTCTATTGTCGAGATACCGGAACGGGCGCCGATACCTCTTTTACACACGCGTGCACGCAGAGGCCGTCAAAGCTGATAATTGCCGACTTAGATTTTGATCACTTGACGCCATGCGAGATCAACTTACCCTATGATCGGAAAGTACCGGGAATTTTTTATTTAAAAGTACCGTGCATGCGGGAACCGGTTTATTTTTTTTTCTTATGTTGGTACAACCTTAAGACGCACATCTGTCAGGTTTTAGTGCCATCCGATCATTAGTGTCTGCCTGGTAGGCCGACGAAGGGATGGCCTTTAGTTCCCTCGTCGCATTCTCTTTGATCTCCTCGATCGACTGAAATCTCTTTCCACGAAGTGGCAACTTCAACTTGGGGAACAAAAAAAAGTCGCACGGGGCCATATCAGGTGAATACGGTGCTTGCTTGATGGTATTTACTCTGTCTCTTATACACATCTAGATGTGTATAAGAGACAGATACAGTACAATTCGGGCTCGATGCGATGATGCGTTATCATCATGCAAAATCCAAGAATTGTCGGCCCACATTTCCGGCCGTTTGCGACGTACAGCATCTCTCAAACGCTTCAAAACGGATAAATAATATTCTTTGTTGACTGTCTGACCCGGTGGAAGGTACTCATAGTGCACTACGCCTTGGCAATCGAAGTCAATCGAATTCCCGGTACTTTCTGATCATAGTGTATATTGTTAGTTTTATTTAGAATCCATCTCTTATGTAGTTTGTGAACTGAGCTTATATTCTTTGTATAACATCCTGCTTTTATTTATGGAAATTTTCTTTTTTTCACTGTCTTTTTACTTCTGTTAAATATATAAATCATTGAGTAGAATCCGATAAGCATTGTTAGTTTATTATTAATTATAATGCTTATTGGATTATGTATTAGAATTTTTTTGATACTCCAATACGATATAAATTCTGACACGAGACTTACTAAATCCGAGGAATACTAGTGAAATATCCAATTTAAAAAACGGACGAAGGTTAGAAACGTGAATTATCGCTAACTTATGGAAAGTGATGATTTGGGTCGACGAAAGTTGAGCGGCAGACTTGTCTGACCTAGACAGGCACGTTCCGAAACTAATTTTGGCTAACTTGAGATTTCACTGTCGCAAGATTTATAGAACGATTCGCGAGAAGATTGAGTTTTAGGTGCTCATAAATTATTGAGCTTCGTCGGAAATGCGAACGTCGTGTGCATTCAGCGTTCTAATTATCACTTTACATGTACCTATCAGCTAACTGTCGGATACACTTTCTGCCTTGATTGAAATTAGTTCATTTGAGAAGCACACATAGTGCTCGTGTTCGTATAAATCGCGTAAAAAAGTCATGTTGAAGAATTTATATCAATTTATAATAGAAGTGCTCAAAATAAGAGATTTATCAAACTTTTATATAAATTTTTCTTATTAGTAAAAATCATATTTAATTCGAGTGTAGTACATGTGATTACATGTGATAAATGAACTCAGAATTAAAAATTAATATAATATTAATAAAATGGAAAATTTAAGTTATTGAATTTTTACGAAATATACATACAATGATCTTTCGCAGTTATTAATTTACTAATAATATATAGCTTTTATTAGCGAAAAATAAGAAGGTGCAATATATTATTTTATTTTCTTTTAATAGAACAATCTTTTTTTTTGCAATGAGTTATTCGATAAGACAGATTATATGAAGATCGTAATATACGTATTTTTTCTTAATTAAGATATAATTTTAAATTTATGTATATAAAACTGAAAAGACGTTTATTAAAAATTCTATAAAACGGAACCAAGTTGAAATGAATTCAGTAGGTGCAATCTCCGGAATAAAACACTCTTCGCGACCTATATTTTCATTTATAAAATATTAAAAAGCTTTAATAGATAAGCACTCATAAAAGTTTATATGTATACTATACAGGTAGCATGAAAATCGTATAATCTTTTCTTTTCACTTTTGATGAGAAACCGAGCGGTTTCTTATACATTCTGTAAACTTAAAGCGTACGAATTCAAATTTTTCTCAGAATATCATCGCGATAAAACCATAAACATCCAATTTGCGTTGCAATTTGCGACACAATTGTATTCATCTCTTAATCAAGAAACGCGGACATAGTCATTAACATAACAATAGCTGTTCTGCACACACTCGTACCCGCATATTTTTCGTATCAAAGGATAGCGACAATGAAAGGTCTTTAGTAATCATGGTGTTTATTCGCGTATTCGTTAGGGGAGAACGAGCTGTCTCTAATTCGAGACTCAAGAGCGAAGGATTAATTGAAGGCAACAATTAATTTACGATGTTGAATTAACTTGCGACAACTTTGACAAACTGCCAAGGGTGAAAGATGAAGCGAACAGAAGCACTATAAATAAAGACGTGATGGAGTGAAAGAACGAGCTCGCGAATGACGCGAAGTCGAGCGAAAATGGCTGGGGCTGCAACGAAAGTAGCGAGAGAAGAAAGAAAGAGATCCTTAAGCTCCGGGACAAGCCAGAATCGCCATATCGTCTAGAATTAGTCGCGCCGGATTTACTCTCTGACAGATCAGAGTTTTTTAATCTCCGCCGGAAACTGCGAATTATTCTGCAAATTATTTTTGGGATAAAGCCCGACATACAGGAAAGTCGTATGAATTATTGCAGAATTATCCTTCGTTATCGCAACCGTCAGTGCAATATATGCGTATGTCATACGCATGCAATGATAATGATAATTACGAGTCAGTAAATGAAATATTTTTGTAGATATTGCTTTATTGAAATTTTTACCATCGTTGTTGTTACAGTAGAGATTGAAAAATTGTTATATTATTTATATAAAGTACATAGCTTTTTAATTCGCGTCTTTTAGTATGTAACATATTAAATTAGTACTGCTATATTAGAATTTTATACATGAGATATAAAATTGAATCTGAAATTTCAGTTATTACACATTTACACTTGTACATTGTATCTTGACGTACTTTAAATTTAAATTTTTATTCAGTTCCGCGCTCTCCAATATAGATCTTTGATAATCTATTCCTTTTTTTTATTTCTGTAAGCATAAATAAATGTAAATTATTTTATTTTAGTATTCATACTAGGCTGTTGTGTCCAAAATTTTTCAATGCGCGTGCTTTCAATGTAGAAAATATGTTAGTACGATAATGCAATGGGGTAATAAATCCGTTTAGGGAGGGTGAAGGAACATGTGTCATTGTTATCAGCCTGTCGATGATACGCCTCGTCGCGTCGCATATTTTCGCGACCACGTCTGCTTAATGATCTATTCTAATCCTTAATATTCGGCCGCAATCGGCACCGAGCCATTTACCCTGCTTATAGGGCGAGATATATCATCGACGTAACGGCCTGTCAGAAACCACAGTTATTCTCCGTTCGAGTGCTATGTCAGTTTCGATTTATTAACGATCATTAATACTATCACAACTTTTAACATACAATAGCACATAATAATTTTTTATAATCATTATCATATCTACAATTTGGCTATTCGTTATACGTTTTAAATATCGTCGATTTCATTACGACAACTGCGATTCGCATAATTTTTGTAATTATTTACATATAATAATACAAAGTATAATAGAGTAAGGACTAGGCAAAGAATAATATAATAATTCTAATTTTGTTATACTTATATCTTTAATATTAATTATACTTATGTCTGTTAATATTTATATAACAATGACATAGTTGAGTTAAGGAATAAGGCAGATGCGTCTCCAATCTTTCATTCGATGCATAGGCGAACTGCTCGATCAGTGTCGAACGATTTCGAACAGACTCCCCTGCCCTGCCTTTTCTACTTTGTCTCCGTCCTACCGCTTTCCACCTCGTTCCTCTGTTATAAAGTGGCGTACACCCGCCGACTCTTATCGGCACTTCGCAAGAAATCGATATGAACGCTGCACCGCTCGCGACGTGGGTCGGGCTTGCATCCAAGTCCATTTTGGTCAATGTACTTTCGTTGCGCGTGATCCACATTCGCGATACTGTAGAATATCCTGTTGCGATTATTAATCCTAAACATGGCGATATAAAATATATCTCTTAAATATACGAAATATCAGGCGGCATCTCTAAATACGCTCCATTTGAATTCTCGATACTGCATGCTATTTGCTATAGTACGGAAATGGTATTAGGTCAGCAGTCCAGTTCCGTCGCGCTAACCGCAATGGCATAGTCCGTCGGAAATGCAGCTAATGTATTAAGGTAATAACGTGGACGAAATGGTCTGTTCTGGATAAGCCATATGCGAATGATCGGGATATACTCGCAATTTGATATATTAGCGCAAATTGTAGAAATTTTTTTATAATACTACATAAATCTCTAATAGTAACAAGATCGTGTAGTAATTGAGTAATAATAGTACATACAAATTTGAGGAAACAGTAATTGAATAGTAATAAAAATCAATATACCTAAAAAATAGAATAAATATATAGAGTGCATATATATATGAACGGAATAACCGACAGGAATAACTTAAAAGGAGCGCTGTAATTTTTATTTAAAATCCTTATTTTTTATTTTCTTTATTGGTCATATTTTATTATCGCTTATGTTTCTGTTATACTATAAGAAGAATATTAGTAAGAGATTGGGGAATAAATTAACTTATATACTTTTTAAAGTCATATCCTGCTTAATTTTTTATTTCATTTGTTTATTTAATTCCACAGTTTTAATTTTGAGGATATTGAAAAAGATGTGAGAGTAAGTATTATCATCAATGTGCGAAACAATTAGCGCAAAGCCAATTTGATGATTAAATGGAAACACAATTAAGTTACAAGTATATGTAAACGCAGTTTGATGCTGTTGGTTAGTTTAGCCAATGCGTATCATCGAGCTTCCGTGTGTATGTCTGGCTATCACTTTAGCAGTCCGGTTTCATCGTACCGGAGATATGGGCAACGTATTAAGGTAATCACGTGGAGGAAATTGGGACATTCAGATTGAACCGTTTGCGAATGATTGAGTCACGCAATATTCATGTCTCAACCGTGCGTACAGAGCTCGATGATTGAACGTTGCGACGATGGATTAACAATCTTTCAAGTTGGCCCGTAAAATATTTGCACGCGTGTATTTTCAATCATATTAATCCACATAAATAACAAAAAGCAACAGTATATATAATTGCAGAGTGTGGAAAAAATAATGATAACTTTCACTTTGAGATGCTTATGTAATAAAATATATAATGATAATTCTGTATCAAGTAATCTGATATAGCTATAACCCGAAAATAATTAATATTTTTTATCTAAAAATCATTAGATTAAAATATCGTTTAAACTATACTGTTCAAATTAAGATCGAAATGGAATAATGATCTATTTCCTATGTATAATAATAATTATCTATTTCCGTAAATAACCCGAAAATTATTAATATTTTTTATCTTAAAATCAATTAGATTAAAACATTGCTTAAAATATACTGTTTAAATTAAGATCGAAATGGAATAATTAAATTTCCTATGTATAATAATAATTATCTATTTCCATAAAACGTATATATTTTAATCCGATCAGCATCTTCGGATAAACACGGAATCCTATTATCCGTTTACAGAGAGAGGAGTAACGTTTTCATATTTTCCAGCTTTACGAGATGATACGAGCAAAAAACGCTTTTGTTGCTGCGAAGTAGGAACGCTTCTTCGCGGATAAGAGTGACATAGATAGACGTCGGTAAGAAAAGAAGTCCCTTGCCTGTGCCCATCTTTGACGGGTTGCGTATTACTTATTTATATTTATTTCGTATTACGCAGCCCCAGGACGTGATACATGAGAGAATTTTAAATTCTGAAAAACAAATTTTTGGAGAGCATGTTTCCTCGCGGGTGTCGTAGAAAATAGGTATTGTAGGAAATATTTTGCGTCGTTACTGGACTAGAATGTACCGGATTATTCTTTGATGCCGCGCGAGCTTACACCACCTCGCGGTAGATCGACATACATGATGTCAATATTGTCACCCTTTGATGCGCGGAGCCTGGCGTAGAGCTGCATCCGCGTTGGAACAAACTTGACGTAATAAAGAGATGTATTTTTTGAAATTTTGCCAACGTGAAAAACAATCATTTCTTGATCCTTTTTTTAATACAAGATAGGGAAAATAGTATATCAGAAATTGTCGTCGTTTCAAAGAACAGTTCTGTAACAAAAGACGTCTGCATGTTCGACGTCAATAAAAAGGAAAACATCCGTCTCCTCTACGAATTTGCCAGCATCCGATATATCTGCTGTCAGTCGCGTATGTAAGTTTGCGCAATTCGGGAGGTATATGATACTACATCAGTTTTCTATCTCCACCAGTTTGTCGAAATACAATTAATTAGACGGACGTAGTCTAAAGAGGTTTGTAAAGGTAGAATCTTCATTTTTCGAGACAATGGGATATCTCTGTAAAATTTTTATAATGAATTGAGATTGTGTACACAGAATGAATGTCAGATTCTTCTCATAAAAAGAAAGACTTCTCTTTATAAAGACTTTTATAGAGAGGCAAAATTATTAATCATACTTGAGTCATCAATTTTTTTTATGCGAATTCTGAATAGATTTCAAAATTTATACGAAATTGCAAAGTTAATATATATATATATTACTTCAAAGAATATATATTCATATTATTTGTGTAAATATTGTATTATTTGACATGCGGAATTTTTTGTGGAATTATATCTTGAAAGCCATATAGTTTTTCATGTAATTCCCTCTGTTATATATCGCTGTTCATCTTTCAAATAACTTTGAGAGTCGGTTTTATTTTATAACGTCATCCTTTGGTATAGGTTTTACTTTTCCAATAACATATAAAAATCTAGAAGATAGATTGGACATCTTGGACAGATATAAAAGAAACTAAATGCCTTTATGTCAAAATTGAGAAATAGGCTCCTAAAGATTTCTCTAGAGAAAAGAACATCGTAGCATTTTGACTATACGAAAAACAATATAGTAAAATATTAATACACTTAGCACAGAAACCAATCGTTAAACTTAAAATTTATCTGTTAATACATTGCCAAATATTAATACTTATATAATTGATATAAAATAGCAATTTTGTTTATGTAATTATTCTCAAACTATGAGAGTCACTAAACTTTTTTAACCAAAAAAATAATTAAGAAGTTTAAGGCGTTTGATTTTTTTTATGTAAAAGTTCTTCAGTTATGACATGAATTTAATTCTAACATGAATGTACCTCTCTCAATGTACCTCTCTCTTTTAACGAATATTACATATTGATATTATGTGCAAATATTATATATTAAATATTAAATATTGATTCAATAACTTTTATATGCGGTCGGATTGACGCACTTCTTGTATTTCATTCAGGACCGGCCCTACATCGAGCTATTTGCACGCGAATGCACATTTAATACACACACACACACACACACACACGTAAACACGCGCGCGTTTAAAATACATATCCCTACATTTAAAGCACACAGATCCGTGCACGTAACTTTTCTATTATTCTCTGCGGACGGCTTTTCCGGCTGTCTCGGTTACATCTCTTCTGCGATGCGTTGCGAGTTTTTAAACGGACCGCCCGCAATAAACCGATAATAATATCGCCGCTTTTCTACCGATCCCCGCTTTTCCGACATCGATAACGTCCGCGTGCGGCGGTTTCCCCAACGTGAAGCAAACGCGAGCGGAAAACTCCCTCGACGATTTGCTCTCGTGGAATTTCGGGCTTATAATTTATGACCGTGAGAACTCCGCGCCGACTGCGTTACGTCGCGGCGTGCATAATGCACACATGAACGAAGTCTGTATAATATCCGTACAGACGTATTCAATGAATACGTAGGCGCGTCACGTGATATACATGTGTTACTTCAAAATCAGGATGTTTCAGAATTAGAGAGTTACTTATTACCGAGGTGTACACTGAAATGTTAACAGAAGGCATACGTTAATGCTGCGGAATTATAATGTACGCATTTACAAAATCTGCAAAAGCGAAAATAAAATAAAATTTTCCCCGAAGAATATACAGTGAACACACACACAGGATAAAAACTAATTACTGGTATATGAGAATTAAATAGATAATCTCAACTGCAGAACGAAATGATTAAGATTATAAAATATACAAAAGAGATCCTTATTTCTTATACTTGAAATGTCATATTTCTATAATATTCCTTCGATTGACAGCACTACTGAAAATCCAATTTATTTGTCGAACAATTAGTGAACTATGTTCTGCGTTACAGAACTTAATAGGTGCGACGTGACTTCGTTACTCATTCTTGTAAGTTGCTGAACGTTGTATAGACCGCGTTCAACCAATACCGAATTAATGCGAGAATTTATACGTCGCATCGGTGCGTAGATATTCTTCCGGAAATAACGTGGCGATACTTCGTTCCCGTGGCCCGGCATCGGCTGCGAACCTCTTCCCGAAGCAAACCAAGCGCACACTAAGTTCGTTCTGCATATAAAATGCATTCGTAAAGAATCTCACGTCCCGGCAGAGGCAGACACTTTGCACGTAGCTACGCAATACTTTCCGAGGCGCATCTCGCGGTATACTTTATGGCGGTCGACTGTGCAAGGGGCCGGGTATCAATTCGCGAGAAAAATTAATGTCCCCCCATCGGCGAGGCTGGATCGTTACACCTAGCTACATCTCGCGCGAGATATTGGCAGGCGTATGCTCGGTGGAAGAAATACTTTTCTAATAAAAAATATCACCAACGTGTGCACGCTCATATACATATCAATATTTGTTAGGATATAAGCTGACAATATTACAACATAAGAAAATAATGTTTCACATTTACGTCCTTTATTATCTTTTAAACTTACAATATATGACTTTAAAGTTAAAGCTTTGAAAAGCACTTTGAAAAACGCTTTTAGAAAAAATCTATTTCTGTGATAATATAAAAAATAATGGATTAAAATTTAATTTGCGCAGTGGAGATTCTATAAAAGTAATGGGCTATATCGAATAGTCGATTCCGAAAAAGGGAAGATTTGGATTAAACCCAAATCGGTTTCTAAAAATTTTATCCAAATAAATAATTCTTGTGTATCGATGTATCGCAAGTAAAATTCAGTTTCAAACCAACAGATAGAAGCAAGTAACGCTGCAATATTTAACAATACATTGTAGAAGTATGATTATTCTTGCCAAGTAGAATATTTAGATCACATTTATGATTATCTTAACACGTGCTACAGCGTAATGGCTACGAAAGTGCCATCTTCTAGTGTATGATGTGAAAACTGGGGAGCGAATGCTTGCATGATGCATTAAGTGTGACGATGTGATGCGGGACACACGTTTTTTATCCATACTTTTTTATTATACCGCCGCGTGCTTGTAAGAGCCATGCTTGTGGTGCAAGATGCGGACAGTTTGTTACGTGGGGTTTCTTTCGAATGCCGAGAGGTATGCATGAATTCTACATGAAGAGGCCCTGGCGCCGTGTGTATGCGGTTTGCGAGAGAACGATGTGCCTGGTTCACCAAGTTGCAACGGTAAATTTGCATCGGCCATTTCTCGCAATGCGTCTCTTTCAATGCTCCTCGAAATGCTCAAGTCAGAGTCTGGTCAATGCAACGTATTTACATGCATACTTAATTAAACTGTACCCAATAAATTAATGATAAAAAATTAAAATATTTTATTTACGCTCTTTAACTGTACGATTTAATTATTTATAATTATCTGATAACACGTAATTTTATGCTAGTGACATCATGTTTAATTTTCCTTAAAAAAGAAATATAATGCACAGTATTAAATATTCTTAAATTGAAAAACGGTATAAAAATGACTAACAATTGCGATTTGATTAAGTTCTGACTTGTGCTTACGTAAGTCTCGATTAAAAAAAAAATGTTTTTATTAATATTATCTTATTATATAAAGGTTTTCGAAATCACCGGTGTGATGACATTATTGTTATTGGTATCATAAATTTGACGTTCATTCAAGCTGATCAAAATAGATGTCTTTCAATATTTTCAATACTTTCAATACTGCGACGCAAAGTCGATATTACCGGGCTTTCTTCGCGATTATCATGCATGTCGCGTTGTGGCGCATTACATTTTCATATTTTATGACAACTGGAATATTCTTATATGGAATATATTCATTTTACTCTCACTTTGACAGTTCTTGTTTCTATTCTATTTAAATCTGTTTGTATTATAAAGTATATGGTATAGATGCATATCAAATAAATATGATTTAGAAATCATATTAAATAAACATAGTTATAATAATTACAGATTAATAAATAACTTAATAAATAATTAACTTAAAATAATTACGGATTAATAAAAATAATACATTTATTAAATTCTTTATTATTCTCATTTAATTAAATTCTTTTTACTTATTAATCTCTTTGTTCGACCTAACTGGCCCATTTATTGTAGAAATAAATTCTTAGCACAACGTTTCGACCCTTTTATATTAATTTCTATAAAATACTTTTTTATTTTTTGACACACAAACATGTAAGTAGTTTTTCCTTTCTCTTTTATTATTTTTCTTCTGTTTTTATTCATTTATCTTCTCACATTGAGTTACTTCAGCTTTTAGGAATAATGATTTATTGGTACATCTCATGACACGAAAGATGTTTGCACGTTGGTCATATAATTTTACTCGGTAAGACGTATGTATTAATGTTTGATTTTCTCTTACTTTATTGTTGTAAGTCTCACTTGATTATCAGCCTGTGATTTACAGATTTACACTTGAAAAGGACCCAAGGCGAGGGTCGAAACGTTGTGCTAAGAATTTATTTTTACAGTAAATGGGCCAGTTAGGTCGAACAAAGAGATTAATAAGTTAATTATTTACTGGCGATGAAACATTATTATTTAATTTAAATCCTTTTTGTTATAAACGTTTGCTATACATAGATACGTTTATATTTAATACTAGCTTTTTCGCCCGCGTTTTGCGCGGGCTCATCCTTTATATTTAAGTTCAGTTTTTAGACCCTAGATGTTTTTTCCACGAATAGTAACTTTTACCCGGAAAAAATGGGGGAAAAATGAATTTTTTTCTGAAAACTTTATATGGGGGCCCCTTGTGTCTCCGGGCTCCGACCCTTTCCAAAAACGGTCTACGGTTTAAGTTAGAGTATCATGAGAAAGTATACCAAATTTGGTGGTTCTACATTGAAAACTGTAGATTTGCATAGCGGACAAACATACATATATACATTTATTTTTATATACAGGGTGATCCATTTTAACTTAGGCAGCCAAATAACTCGAAAAATAAGCACACTACGAAAAAATGTTTAGAATCAAAATTTCGTCATTTCGAGGGGGACGTGCAATGACGTTAAAATGAGCCCCCCC
>NJRP01000002.1:1255673-1315976 GCA_003063835.1 Aphaenogaster floridana
GAAAACTTAATGTTTTACAAGATATTTTGTATTTTATGTCAAAATACTGTAACTTTCAAGCCTCATAACTCGAAAAATACTTAACGAAAACACATTTAATTATAGTGTTTTGGAAACCCCTCGACATAAGCTACAAGAATATGCATTGAAAAATGGGGGTTCCTATTTAAGATTTCAAACTTGCCCCCCCTCACCGCCCAGGGGAGGGGTGGGGGGCTCATTTTAACGTCATTGTACGACCCCCTCGAAATGACGAAATTTTGATTCTAAACATTTTTTCGTAGTGTGCTTATTTTTCGAGTTATTTGGCTGCCTAAGTTAAAATGGGTCACCCTGTATATGTATAGATAAATGGATATTTAATATCTATTAAAACAACACTGGCCTTATGTATTAAAAATACAGAAAGCATACATATAAATAAATAAATCAAAAGCTTAAGAGAAATCACAAAATAAACTTTGTTCGTAGTACGATTCGAGGTTTTTACAACAGCTCAGCAAATTTTTCGACTTAAGCTGTTCGACAATATCCCTGCTTAGAAACTTAAGCCGTTCTCGGGAGCTTAGCTCGGCACTTTTCTATAGCGGTACAACTAGCGGAGGGTCAACATGGGCGAGAGGTTGGCGACCGGAAGGAGAAGAATGGTAAGAGCTAGCAGCAAGCTCATATAACGGAAATTGCCATTAAGGTCACGGTTCCACTAGTGCTAGTCGCGGCTAATCAATTCCGCAGCCATTCGCCGATAGCTTCGGGGTAGTAGAATGTACGAGTGACATTTACAACTGAAGCGACTTCCGACACAGTTGCATTCGTGTCACGGTTATTACGAGAAATGCCGTGGTTTGAAGCTCAACAATAATTCCCGATATATCCGCGCTCATGCGTTTACTATTTCAAGCGATGTCTCGTATTCAAGTTCGCTCAGAATAGCGCATGTTAATTTATTTAATGTTAATACTATTATCACCGATACATATGTACATACATATAAAATTTTAGTTGTGAGGATCATTATTTGGGATTATGTCTTACGAAGACAAAGCAAAATTTTGAATTATCGATCTTCTTATCAATAATAGAGCATACAAAGGCAAGATATGAAAATTAGTAACTAAAGTTTTAAAGCTTCTTACTCTGCGTTGTGCGTAGTTAAACCGAACTAGAGAGAAATCTTTAAGCCACTTACTTCTAAGATGGGATAAATGATTCAATCTCGAACATCTTGTTAAAATTTTGTATATCGATCATATCCTTATCGTGTCGAAATTTAAAATATTTTAATATTCTGGGTTTGCTTTATTTTGTTCACAAAGTAAATGGTTTATTTGTCAGTTCATGCTTTTGCGTTTGATTGCACATTTGCTCGATCAGTGCTCGAACGACACATTGGATTATTTGTACTTATATGCAAAATACCATTCAATGCATGGCACATTTTGCTTTTGTCAAACCACATAAAATGCAATTGACCGAAACTATTGCACAAATAGAGGTCAAATCGATAGTATCTGTGGTACACGCGCATACACTCTTAGCAATCATCGGGTCAACGATCGCTTCGCGTTATTACGTGAAACCAATACGGCATAACAACTACATATTTTGCAACATATACTAGGAAGCGTGAAGTAAATGATACTCGAAGTTTATAATTCAATCTGTCTTCTATCATTTTACGGTATACTTTACGCTACTTTATAATTATTTAGTTTGAGTCTTTTGGTAAGTAAATCTCACATTAGAGTGATATGACAACTGAATAGTATAAAATTCACAAGTTAAGTATTATTTTATCGTGAATCTTAATCTGTGTGTCAGATGCATTTTTCAGTTATTTAACTTCAATATTATTCACGTTTCAGTGAAGTAATACCATTCTTTTCACTTTGAAACATTTTAAAATAGGTTGCTACAACTTCACGTAACGAAATTTCATTAAAAGCAAACTAGAGTACATGGTAATGTACCCGTATGAATTACTGGAGCCGCATTCGCATCGAAACTCGCCGAGCAAAAAGCGAGTAGCCTCACGGAGACGGCTTCCGACAATTCAGCGAACAGTAATACGGCTTTCTTGAAAAAGGCATTTCTATGGAACGAGCTTTTTCACTGGCCGCGGTAAAATGCGTGTCCCGACACGTCGTCATACCCGCCGTCCGTAACGTTAATCCGCGTTGCGATCGCACAAAAGCACGCCACGAAAATGACGGTCGTTTCTCATCTCCTCGCGTAACCCGTCTGCGGCGTTAGAGAGTCATCCGACGCATCCTACCAATCGGGAAATATCGCGGCGTCGATGCGTCGTACATCATGCATAACCTTGCACCTTGAATTTACAGTAACCACGCGCAGCAGTAGGCTCGCCTAAGCGTGCATTAAACTTATATTACGAGCCCGCGGGTACACTTTGACACGTCTCGGGACGTGTGTGAGTGATGGGCTGTGTACAGTGTATACTCACTTGGGGCGCGCATACGCGCACGTACGAACGCCTGCGAAAATTCCTAGTACTGTATTCCCGGCAAGAGAGAGATGCGCTTAGAGAAGTTTTATATTGAGGCTTAATTATATACTTATATAACCGCGTCTGTTAGCGATTGTGAAGACGAAGACATCTTACTTTAAATTAACTTTCCTGAAAACCAGAGAAATTTTATTTGATTTAATAATGAAATATATGACGATATTTCTTACTCATTTACTGAAAACGTTTTCTCTTGTGGATATTGCAAAAATAATGACCACTTTATTTTTGGAACCTCGTTAACTTTTAAATCGAAAATTCAAGAGTCCTGGCAAATTTGAGCTTCTAGAATGCAAATACCGGTTATTAATAATAAAACAAATATACACCGAATGTAAATATGCGCGTATAAATAAACATGTGTAGGTGTTTTCTTCATATACTCGCAGTTAGTGTGGGCAGATGGACGGCTGTTAGCAGAGATTTAAAACTGCGTTGCCATCCTTATCTGTGTGTTACGTGTTAGTGCACTGTGCCGGCGGCGCAGTCAACGAACGCATTTACGTACACTAGGTATTAATCAGGCACGCGAAGGTACCAATTGTCGATGTTCTGACCGAAACCTGTTTTGTTTGTAAGTTGCGCGGTACGATCTAATGCTTCAAAGGTGTCACTGAATTTCAATTCGAATTTTTTATTTTGTCGAACGAATTGCTTAAATTGAATAATAAACGCATAATCTACTGGCACAGAATACCGATATAAAAGTTTTTGCGATCGTTGCGTTCTAAAACTAAAAAAAGAACATATTTTTTATGAACGATCAATTTTAAATGTAAATGATAATAGATTGTGATAGTAAGAGACACAATGATCTGAATTTTTCAATTTTTGGGGAATAAGTGAAGAATACAGTTATCGTACAAGCATAACATTTTCGAATAAACACGAAACACGAACAGGCTATTGTACACATGTAAAAGTGAAAAAAAAAACGAAAATGCCAATTTGCAAAGGATTCCAGTGCAGAAGTAAATTTGCGTGTTTGTACAATTCGGTGAAGCGATTATTTCCATTTATATGCGGTCAGTCTGCATATGCCGGCCTTTTTTTCGCTTCTGCATGCGACCGCGGGCGAAACCCGTTTTTGTCGCGGCTCCTCTGCATTATGCGCGAGTGCGGATACAATGACGGACGAAACGAGTCGTTTGGATAATTGTCGGTTGAACCTCGGGTTGAATGACTTCTCCCACGAAAGAGAACGCCGCTGCCAATGCACGTTCGGCGCATTCGGAAGACTAAACGAGCAAAGATTGTACGTGACTTCAGTACAAGAAGAGTTACGAGAGATCTTATTAACCCATGTCATAATTTGCATAGTAAATAAAAGTTGTCAGACAAATATTATAAATACATTGAAATAATACATTTAAA
Source organism: Aphaenogaster floridana (assembly GCA_003063835.1). Taxonomy (NCBI): domain Eukaryota; kingdom Metazoa; phylum Arthropoda; class Insecta; order Hymenoptera; family Formicidae; genus Aphaenogaster; species Aphaenogaster floridana. The sequence continues at coordinate 1,259,575 of NJRP01000002.1, forward strand.
TAAAGAAGAGACTGCTTATTATATCATTACACGGAAAGAACAATTTTGCTAAAGTACGTATATCTAAAAATTTAACTAATTATAGACCTGAAAATAATTTTATATAACATGTGCGTGGAAAGAAACGCGCGGAATGGGCACTTTCCACGCACGTGTAATATAAAATAGTGTGTGTAACACGTGCGAGTTGACAATTGTAAACTCGTGCGGGTGATCGCATTCGCCTTCTCCGCGCTCGTGTCCAATTGTCAACTTCCCGCACTTGTTACACAAATAACTATTTCAATTTTTATCTGGCTAAATTTTTGCTTCAGCAAAACCGTTCTTTCTGTGTATATATATTATTCAGAAATTGGCAACATATCAATTAATTGCACTATTGGTGCAATTTAAGAAAATAAAAATGAAAGATTTGATTGACAAATGAAAGAATTACTGCAACAGGTCTATTAAATCTATGCGAGTTTCATAAGCTTCAAATATTCCATTTTCGAGAAGCTTCTGCTAATACATTAGATGGGTTTTCTACCAGTCGAATTTATTCCATACAAATTATGTCAGTTTGCAAGAGTGAATCTTTGTTATGCATTTGATATTAATTATCGTAATGATTTCGTTATTACTCTAATCATATTTCCATTTTCCAGAATAATTTATTTGTTCGCGAAGAGAACGGTTATTATTCACCTCGTGAATGATTTAGGGAAATGATTAATCTAAAGTTCCATCGGATTTGATATGCATATATAATTTCAAATTAGACGTAAGGAATATTTAAATATCGAGGCTTAAGTTTCACTGCCATTGTTGCATTAAGAATAAGATATTTAATATCTCTACGAACATTTTACTTGATATCTAATTACCACGATAATTGATGTAAAAAGTTAAAAGTCCCCGATATCGTTTTCGATTTTACATTCTCGCTACGGAAGAGTCGATATCGTATTTTTAGGAATCCATAAGAGGAAGGCTGCGATAGCTCTGGTATACGTCCTATACAAGCCAGGAGCAAATTGCCATATTGAGCAGTTGAAAAGCACGGCGAGTCGCGGAGCTTCATTTCCGTCGAAGTTCCCATCGGCGATTATGAGCTGCGAATTCTCGAATCGTCCGACACGAACGTTTGCGACCGAAGCGTTGACCTCCGTAATTGCAATCGCGAATTTCATGTGCAGGTGCAGGTCCGTGCTCTGCCTGCGCATCCGATACCGAGGACGCTTAATACTCTCGGCGGATAATTTCACGACGAAGAAAAAACCGCGACACGATGCGGAAAAGCGCACCCGCGCGCGCGCGGGAGCAAATTCTTTTGCAGAAATGCGGCAAGAAAAATAAAGCTCAACTATCCCGGGCGCACCGAACCATCGGCACGCGATATATAAATGTAAATGAGTGGTGCTTTCGTGGTATGTGCAATTAAGAGATTATGAAATTCTTCCCTGTCGGAACATCCTTCTCGTTCGCCGTACTGTCTCCCCTCCTTCTCTCTTTCTCTCTCATCATCTCCCTCCTGTTCCGAGTTTTCCAGTTTATGATTTATGGCCCGCAAGCGTGTGATGGAATTATATAATTATTTCGACGCTCTCGTTAAATTTCGAAGCGCATTTGCACGAGGTGGAAACTGTCAATTACCAACTGGCTAACACATTGAAGCAAAGAGCGTGATTATTTGTAAACTGGTCGAGAAATATAAGCTCACATTTTGTTTTGTGTTTTTTTCCGCATATTATTTTCCACAAGACTTATTTCCTGTTATGGAACATCTTTTAAATGTTAAATACGTGATATAAAAGAGTTGTATTTTGGCAAAATCGAGATTATAGTTTATTAATTGTTAATTAAATGTTAATTACTACTCTTTTTGATAGCACTATTTTATTTTTTATGTAATTATTTTACGAAAAAATACCAAACTGGTGAATATGTTTGGAATGACGTAAAATTCGTTTCACCGTAACATCCACATATTTCTATCGATTATATGTTTTGGCTTCCCCTCCCTCTCTGTCCTAGAAGATAAAAATATAAACAGCGGCAGAGGTACCTAGCGAATCGGAAAAATCTGATGGCAAGAGAGCGTGAAAAATGAAAAATAAATAACATCTTTTCACACACAAGGGTATTGTTACAGAGGTTGAGGCGCCGCTTCAAAAGGGTTTGGTACATACCAATCGATACCACGAAATATAATCCGTACACCACTTGAAATATTCGATTCGTGTATTGCATCGCACAATTAATATTTGTTCATGTGAACTAGGAACAGCTATATCGACTTAATAGCGCATACTCTGTTCTCTATATATTAAAAAATATATATTTTATACGCAATATATTGAAACATTTTTTATGATATTATATCAATGAAGTAGCATAAAGTTCAATCATTATCTTGGATCGTATACACGGCTTTATGTAAGTGCTTCTGAAATGCGTTCCACAGGAAATTAAATGACAACGGTCCGACCGTGTCGCGCATTTTTACAAAATCCACCTCCGTTCTTTCTCGTAGCGGAATACCTCTCCCCTTCCTCCTGAAATGCAATAGCCAGCTCGAAGCGCGAGGAAGAAAGAAAGAGGAGCGAAGGAGACAGAAGCGACGTCAAAAATACGCGGAAAATGGAACGTTGCGAGCCATTCTTTTTATAAAGCCATGTTGGGACGTGCGCGTGGTGTGCCTCGAGACAATGCTCGGAATAAATCCGATCGGGATCGATTTGGTGATAGGAAGTCTGCCATTATACGCGTGTAGCTCGGAGCTATTTCCAACACACGGATGCGCTACTACAGCTACAAGCCTATCGATTACCGATCACTAACGCGAGCGGTGCGTATGCGGCCGCCGATCTTATTTGACCCGCGTTGCATTTCTAATCGGCCAAAAAGGCCAACGTGCGAATCGCGTATTCAACAGTATCAGCAGTGTCGCTTTAAGCTATCCGCTGTCATCGGATCACTCGCGGATAGTTAACGTGTTGATATTTAGTTGCGCGCGAGTATGGCTATCATTAAATTTACGGGAATTTCAGAGATCTGCAATGCTGAAACACGATATTCGCACGAACTTTGATTGCGAGAAGATCATTTTGCTGCATTTTTTTATATCTCATGGTATCGCGCGCTAATAGGAAGGTAAACATAAACGTATAGTTAAGTTATAGAAATAATTAATATATAAATAACATAAGTTCTCCTAGAAATAATTTAAATAATCTAAATTTTATTAACGTTACTTTTTTATTAAATTGTATTTTATTTAAAGTATTTGTATGTAGATCTAAAAATCTCTTTTATTTTTTAACATATATAATCTTTTTATAATACTTACTCTATAAATATTTTCTATATTAGATAAAAATCAAATTTAGACATTTAGATTTACCTATATTTTAACTGAAATATGTTTATATGAAAAAATTAAGTTAATAAAAATTTGAATATAAAATTTATATTAAATATCTTTGCATATTAATTCGTATATATGTCTCGAAAGATTAAAATCTTACTTCTCAGACACGATACAACTATCTATGATAATTGATATTACAGAATTTCGAGTAACTTATTTTGGATATGGTAAAGTTAATTTTGCGTCAATTTGCGTACGCGAGAAATAATAACTAATACATGATAATCTTTAAATGAAAATTGCCGCGTCACGTTGCGATTATCTCATACAGAACGGTGAATTTTAATCTGTTTATCGCGTTTAAAATATTGTCAGATTTATACTGAAAAATACAATGAATGCCAAGCGTATTAATCACTTTTGTGGGCATTCATCACTTTTGGAACTGCGCTTTTTCTGTTTCAGAGTTGTCGCAAAAGAACATTAAAAAATCACCGATAATATTTCACATCGTCACGTTTATACGAATTTGTTGTATTTACGATAGCTTTTGCATTACTCTAATAATATAAACAAAATAGCTAAGCTTGCTCCTATATTCCGAGAATTCCTTCTTCTCTATCGCGCCGTTCTTCTTTATGAAAACAATCTTTCGCTTAAAATTAGTAACATCTCGTTTATCGCAAAGGTTAGTCGGAATTCCGCACATTCCTCATTGGTTGAACGAACGCGTTATTCGCGCAAACGAATATCGGGAGCGATGGATCAATTATCTGGCAAATGCTGTAACGCGTCTATTAATAATCTATTAATATCCATCATCTATTAATAACCGGTGATAACGATGATTATGTGATACTCGTGTTATATTCGATGTATGCGTGGACGTCGCATTTAACAGAAACAATGATCAATTGACGCACTGCATGATAGCCATTCTTAACTTACCGTAGCAAACTCAAAATCGCGGAATCAGATCAATGATGCAATGGGGCCGACAGATAAGATTCTTTATACTTTTTGTGTTCGGTGAATTATTTACGGTGTCAGAACGCCTAACGGCGCGGATTTAATTCTTATCGAGCACCGTGAATGTCAAAGGAAGAAAGTCGATTGCCATTATTAATGTTAAGAGTAGCTTGCGCTAAGTTCATAATCATATGGCGGTACAGAAGAATATTCTGGTTGTAATATTTACTTATCTCGTCATTTGAATTGAGATTTTTAATTATCGAGAATAAATATCGTATAAAGATAAGTGTGTAGCATCGAGAAAAGTATCGGATGACTGACTGATTGCGTGTAGATAGTTGACCGCTTATGCAATAGTTTTAACGAGTAAACTCCGTGCAATCGTAGTGTCATTTGCATGATGGATTTTCTGTAGATTGATTATGTGGATGAATTACTCAGAATAAATATCGTAATTGTAAACATGTAGTACCGAGAATGTCAAGAAAAATAAGAGGTGACTTTTGTATTATGCATAGATATGATCAGAAGCACGAAGTTGCGACAATTTCGTCAAACAAATATTGTGCGACTATAATTATTTGTATCGTAAATTGATATTGTTTCTTATTTTGGAGATTGTTTCAAAATTTTATATAATATTTACGTTATCAAGAAGGTAGATCACGAATAAATAAATGTGGAAAGGAGCAGGCAAAACATGCGAATAGAAACCGCGTCAAGAGTGTCAAATAAAACCTCGGATGTTAATCACTAATGTTGTTTAGAATTAAATAATTGTGATTGAAATTTTAAAACTTTAATATCCGCGAGTAAGTGCTCTGTGTATGTAAAATCCAGATGAATTCGCCGTCGACAAAGGAGCTGACAAAATAGCGGCACCTCAATGCTAAGTGAGTGAATACTGCATGATTAATAATTTATTTATCCGTGCGTTTTGTGGACTTTATTATTCTCGCTGCACTTTCACGATTTGACAGATAAAATTGCAGTTACTGTGATATAATTTTAAATGACATGTATATTAGCAAGGTGTATGATTTAATATTTTTACATCAAAGAAACTTTTTTAACTTTATCTTGCTGAGGTACATTGTTCAGAAAACAGAAGCTAATTATGATGATAAATTATAAAATATATTATAAAGTAATTAACAAATAACTAACAACAAATAATTAACAAATTTTTCAGTAAATTTTTCTTTGAATATAATATGAAGGCCCAATCGTTTGGAGAGCGACGAATAAAATGTTTATTAAGGAACGATCTCACATTCGAGAATAATATCACACTTTTCATTTCCTGAGCTTTTCACCCAATAACCTCTATACAGCGAATTGTATACACGGCCTGTCATTACAGATTACAGAGCAGCTGCGAGAAAGAGTCGCGCGCGGGCGCATAGGCGGCAATTAAAGGCGTAAAAGCATTCTACCGGATAGCGCGTCACGCACGCATGCTAATTACGCTAATGAATATTTATTCAATCGCTGCGTGTAACCTCAGCCAGGCCGCGTCACAAAGAGCCGCGGTCGCATAACGTCCGACACGGATATAACATATGCCGTGTATGCCCGCACACGTCCCAGGCATACACCGTGTTGTGTGGCTCAATCCTCGCGTAGCGTTTGTGGCATAATACCGCGTCGGGACCTTCCTCGATGCCGTTCGCCAAGTTCGTCATCACGCGTGTCTAATTGCGACATTCAACATCAAAAACCGTATTACCGCGGATATTTCCCTTGGAGTATTACGCGTAAATATCCCTCATTACAGTTGGCGGGATCCTACGGGTGACAAGTGAACAGTTTACGTCGGCACATCCGGCGCTGCAGGTAGCGAAATTTCGTAAAATATCAAATCTGCTGTTGCTACGCAAGCGCTTCCAAACGTATATTCACGTAAAAATAATTTTTAGCATCAAATAACTGTTTTTATTTGCACTTCCTCTTTTGTAATGTATGATAATTAAATACACAAAAATCTGGTAGATGTAAATTATTTTTATGCAAGCGTATATGCATATATACACAAGATAGGGAAAAAGTCCCGGACTCCTGAAATATCTCGGAAGGAGTGGGATATTTCTATACATTTTTTTCTAAAAACGTTAAATACAAAAGTAGTAGGGTTCAAAGTCAAAGTCACCATCAAGTGTCCCACTTTGAATCCTACTACTTTTGTATTTAACATTTTTTCTATATCCCATTCCTTCCGAGATATTTCAGGGATCCGGGACTTTTTCCCCACCCTCTATATATATTTGCATTAACGTATTTTGAAGACCTAAGCTTCTAAAAGAGAGATATATTATAGGAAAAACAGAGTTTTCAACTAAAACCATGTCCCCCGTGTAGCACAGTAGAAAAAGAGATTTATAATTTTACACCGAGTAAATATGATCTCGCGAAACATATGCGCTAGTGGGAATGAATAGAAAAAAACTTCGCGAGCACGAGAGCGCGAGAATTTAGGATGTTCACTCCGAGATATTGTTTATCTTGATATAATATAGCCACTGGTTCGCGCAGAAACCTGGACGTAGCCAAACGTTAAGACATTATAAAGGTCCCGACATCATAAAATGCCCGTAGCGCCAACTGCCGCTTGATAAAACAAAGTATAACTCGTGGAAAGTTTACTGGATGGATGGGCATACTCGTAGAAGGGCCACCAAGTTTACGAGAATAGCAATGTTCATATACACGATACTTCGTATATTTTCATACGTTCCCTTACTACGTAATACAGACCAACATTGCGCATGATAAAGTGTAAATAAATGATTAAGGGATTTTAAGACAAAAATAAATTTGCTTTAAATTTCAATATAATGTTAAACGTTAATTGATTTTTAAGGATTCTCTTATGGTGCTAATTATAAATCTGTAACATAGAACCGTACAAAACGACTAGTCCAACATCACCGATCATATTTTTGTTTGCATACCAATTGGTTTCGAAAAATATCTCGTATATCTCTGATTACAATATTGTGGCGAATATTCTCCACACTAGTAGTAGATTTTTCTCATATACCGTTATGTTCTGAACACATGTATATTTTTTCCATATATTTTACAAGTACTACATAATTTTAAAATTATGTAGTACTCTGATTGAGTCTGAAATTATGAGTAACTGTATTTATTCGCTTATTCGAATTCTGCGAGTTGCACATATTGCACATGTGAAAAAGTTTCGTCGCTCGTAGTCAGTTTACTCGCGCATATCCGTTACTCCCGGGAATTTTAATTCCTGAAAATTACAGCGTCCTGTGTGCAAGCCTGCATTAAAAGATAATGGGCGAACGCGCTATATATAGTCGAGTAATTTTCGTAAATACCTTCTCTACGTCGTAAAACGCCAGGGAGCACGTTGTACGTCGAAGCAAAATGCAAATCCGGGAAAATTGAATAGTCAAACCCGGAGCAACCCAATGGATTAGTTTGCGAAAATTTTTGCTAATATCCGATTATTAATACCGCCATTATCAGTTGCTTGGCAACTACTAATTATCAGCATCATTATAAAAAATTTCTTGAAAACTATCTTACAAAATTAAAGAAATTTTTTACTTATTCTTATTAAAGAATTTTTAGTATTATAAATATCTTTTGTAGAATGAGAAAAAAAAACAAATTTTTTAATTAAAATTAATATAGAAAAATTGATTATCAATTTAATAAATGTGATATTCAAGAGCTGCGTTTCAAGACTGTTGGTAACGGCGCGCAGTTTATAGAAAAATCACACATTAATATTTTTTAAGCACTAAGATCCGCTATAACCGTTTCTTGGCCTTTTCTCAATTTAAAATTGTGTTATACACATCACGGTTTTATCTTAATTATTATTGTATAGAAAAATAGTTTCATATATTTTTTTGTTCTTATATATGCTATTATATAATAGAATTTTTCATGCATATAACGTAAAATCAAAAATTTGAAAATTTCGTTTTTTCTATGAAAGAGTTCAAGCGAGCTATCACATGAATTTCCATTGCCAAGCGTAAAACTCGTGATGGTTGAACATTATCAACTTCGATATTCGGGCAGTCCAAGAGCGCGAGCAAGGTTCCAACACTCATGAGAGAAAGTCTAATCCATGCACTCCGGAATTAATTAGCGGAGTTCTGATAAAGCAAGCAAAACGGTCGGAAACTCTACCTTGTCGCGCTTAAAGCAACTCAAAAGTCCGCCGTATGTAGTCTGCGGTATTCAGTCCCATTACTCTGTTCACCACCGTTTTTAATTTGGGTTATCCGACTTGCTCGAGTGAATGCGCCGAGAAAAGTTTTCGTAGCACGGTGTCGTTGACGCTAACAATCGACGCTGCGGTCGAGACCGAAATATTTTAAAATAGGTCGTAAATGGGTCGCGCACTTTTTTTGCCGATTATTTTTGCACGACTTGCAAGAGTTATCCTTGGCATCTGGATAAATGACTTAAAAATTATATATTTCATCTAGAGATTTTATATATGAAATACAGATAGATAATGATTGAAAACAACATCGAATGAATTATAAAAATGGACAAAATAACGAATCATTTTGACGTTTCTTAAATTATTCATTATTTTATCAATTTTTCACTTATTTAATGTGAAATTTATACATGGTAGGATTTTACTATTTAGAGAAAATTAACGAATATTTTATACATAATAACATTTTATTGTCGCGAGTATACATTTCGTCAGAATCTTCTGTACATTTCAAAGAATACACAATTTAATTGTTTCATGGATCCAGAGTTGATTCTTAACACGTTCATATTGCCACGCATATCTCTATTTTGACGGAAAACAGTGACGGACTTGGAGTTTCGTCGCTGCTGCATTTCGCGCAGGGCGAGCATAAAATGCTCGGGATCCGGGGTGCATGCATAAATGTAACACGCCGTATGCACGAGATGCGCACGCGATGTCACGAAAGCAAGGAAAATAGAAGCGTTGTTCGGCAAGCACGCTCGTAAAATTGGCATGAAGATGCCACGACGGCGACGTGGCCCAGGATGAGGATAGCCATCCGTTTCCGGCCCGCGAGAGAGGTACTTCCGAGGATTTGCATAACGCTACGCGAACCGCCGCAAAATTATCTCAACTCAGGCGTGCTTCTTACTCTTTATAAATTTATAAATGATTTTTAGCTTACCCCCTCCCTCTCTTTCCCTCTTTCTCATCATCGCTGACATTCAGTATCACAGAAAATTGTCTACAATAAGCACTATTGACTGCTATCAGTGCCTTCTTAGAGGGATTCTCTTATACTTTATTAATCAGAGTTAATCGTTATACAGATTTCGAATATGATGCATTTTTCTTCGGTATCTAGCTTTGACAAATTTAAACGCGGTTTTTTGAGACACTATATGTATTTATTAATCGAGAATGAGACGTTGTCGTCGTTGTGGCTTTTATACGAATCGGTGAATAGATACATAGATAATGGATTAGCGCCAAGCCGCAGATTCTGGTTGTTGCAACCTTGTTGCAGATCTTCGATATAACTACCACTCGGTGCCGTATACCAGAACGGTTCTCCAATTAGGATAATTAATGATCGCAATATTACGCGTATCTGGACAGCCCGGCGATCGGTTTAATTCTCTGTCAGCGACGAATGTCCAGAATGAATTAAACTGATTCATAGTTTCATGTAATTATCAGAGTAGCGCACATTTCCATGCTGTGTTATTTTTAGATTTTTAAAAATTAAAATATTAGTTGTGTGGAAATAATTATAACAATTTTAATTCGAAATTGATGACATTACCGTTGTAACTTTTTTCTTCATCTTCTTCGTCTTCTCCTTTTACTAATTCTTCTGCTTCTTTATTTTCTTCATCTTTTCTGCTTCTTCTTCGTCTTCCTCTTCTGCTTCTTTCTCGTTCCTGCAGAACATATTGCAATACGCGTTATTGGTTGCGAGCCGCGTTTTCTTTTCAGGTATCCAGCTGCAATGCAATTCGACACTCCGATACAACAGCTCTGGCAAGACTATGAGAGAACATGGAACGTGCCTTTCTTTTCTCGAGCGCCGAGCACAGGGAACGAATTATCTCCGCCTCGTTTCCCACGTCGTACGCAGCTTTGTCGCGCGTAGGAAGGAGGGTCTCCCGCGAATTTTGGTATAAAAATAACGGGCGCGTGCCACATTATTTTACCTTGCGAGCGATCGTGCCGACTGAGGACACATCGCGCATTGTAATGCGTGCGGACCGACCTCGCAAATTGCAGCTGAGTAATATCTATGTCTGGACGTGACCGCGAAGTCGGATTCGTGTTCCTTCTCGCGAACCTGGTAATTATATCTACTCGTTGCGAAAAATCTCTGATTGCGTGGTCGCTTCGCTAATTAGCTGGGAAATAAAACTGCGATAGTCACATTCACGTTTGACTTTCTTCGTTCTTTCGCTCTAGATTGATTCTATTATCAAGTTTTTGTAGGGCGCACTCTCATACGTTAATTTTAATTAGTTTTAGAAGTCTGTGAACGTTTAAAAAAAGTCGAGACCCTTTTTATAGCAAATTAAAGATAAATTAAAATTACTGCAATTGTTAGTTTCTGATTTCTGAAAATTTTTTACTGTATATGCAATCCATTGTAAACTTGATTTGATACATAAATATTAAAGAATCAGCAAATAATTGCACATCGATTCTCCTCAAAGTCATCAGCAGATTCACAATTATCTTGTCGTTATTTCGGCAGTTGGAAAGTCTATCTTTCCCATTTTCAAATGAGCAATATTTTGCTTTGATCTTGGAGAGTGAATAGATAAAATTTCCGGGAAGAGAGAGAAAGAAAGAGAGGGAGAGAGAGAGATATTTTTCAATCATCGTGGATACATATTTCTCGTTACATAACATCTCCGAAAAAGACGAGATTTATATCTCTTTCATAGATTAGATCCTGTTACGCTCGATGCGCTATCCGAATTACTCTAACACACAGTCGCAGTCGTCTATAACACAATGCCCTGACCATTTATTCGGCTACCGATATCGCGGTACGATCGAGAGGCGACCAAAGGGGATCAATGAAACTACATAAAGTAACTCATCGACCATAAATGGCTAATAGAAATAGAGGTCGACGGCGTTGTGGGACCGGTCTTGGATGGAAGATGCCTTGAAAAAAGTACAGAAATAGATATTGGTCTGATCATTCGCCGTTTCGAAGGAAATTGTCCCATCAGGAGATTGAAAAGGGGATCGGGAATAAAGCTCCTTCAACATATCGGCTCGGCAATGATCGAAGCGGGATGCGATAAAGGGTAATATTTCCCGGTTATAACAATAGCCGAACTTCCCTTTTTTTCTGACTCATAGCTTTTTTCTGAGACATTTTCCCAAACGTCGCTTTCTTATTGAGATTGACGCCGCTTAATGCGCTGAACGCGGATTTCTCGACTAACTTCGTGAAAACTTCATTTTTACGCGCCGGTAATCGGAGATCATCTCACGCCGGTGTTAAAATGTAAAGATCATAATTTCGTATCCTCAGCGAGATTAACATCCTTCGACTTTGATGACATTAATAGTACGCTGCGTACTTCTCGCAAAGAAATAAATGGCCCGAGGATATTTACGCAACCATCGCGCGCTAAATCAGGTGCAGCACCGTCACTTTCTCTGTATGTCTTCGACGCTTTCAATTTCATTTCTTCTCTCTCTCTTCTTTTCTTTCTTTTTAATTCGGTGCTCGCACAAAATACCTCGTGTTTCCTTTGCTGTGCGAGAAAGATAGGAATCGACTCGTCGTATCCTTCCTCACGTCTTGTTTCGCTCTATTGATCCAAGAGCCAAAGCCTGCAGTTATCTTTCACCCTCTTGCCTCGAGCTAGAGCGTAATTAAACCAGAAATAAGGGGTCAGGATCTGCCTTTAGCGGATCCAAACATTGACTTGAATGTGCACGTATATTACAGCGAGTAATAACAATGATTAGGATCTTAGCCGCAGGAATTTAAAACTTTCGAGAATTGTACGCTCGATATTTCATGTTTCATCGTTAACAACATGACAAATAATTTTATCTATCAAGATCTATCATCTATTCAAGCAGCTAATGTGGATATTATAAGATAATGGATATCTTCCAATGTATTATATCTTGAAAAGTAGTCTATAGTAACATAGATTTGTAGATTTTATTTTTCGTTCTATGAGTATATCTATACAAAGATGTTTAATATATACATTACAAAAATATATTTACTAATTATTATATAATACTTCGGAAGCGCAACGATGCTACCTTCAATCAGATCGTGTAACTTTTATAATATATTATGTGAAAGATATTTCTGTTACTTAAATTTCCCAGAATGAAATGTATCTTTCTTCTCGTGAAAAACTGATATCACCAGGCTAACATAACTGATCTTTCACGTCGGCTCACCGATTATGAAATAAAACGGCCGACACAGGCGAAACCATAATTAGAACGAGTTGCGGTCCGCATTTCCTGGTTGCTCGTTATTTTTAGACGGCGCGCGGAATCCCCGACGAATTTCCCGGTGTGCAAATTGCTTCCGGCGCGTTTCGTCTGTCAGAGCGGGCCATTTGTCACCGCGTGGATTCTAGATGCGTGGCGCGCATAAGCCAGCCGCCGCGCTAATAATGACGACACAACGTCGGCTAACTACAAGCTCATCGCCACGCGCATTCATGAAGCAATATACATGCATTTACTCGGTCGCCACACCACTCTGTCTGCGCCTGGTCTCGCCACCACGACGCGACGCGACGCGTCGGCGAGCTGTCCTGGTTATTTCGCGCATGCACACAGGGCCATTTATCCATTAAGGGATGTCCTTACAGGATCAATATTATTGCGCCATAATTGTACCATACTATCAATAGTACTATACTATCGATCGGTTGATGAAATTATACCGGCATTACTAAGCATTTAAAATGACAAATTAAGAAATGTTTGCATTTTCACTTATTAAAAGCAAAAATATTATTAAAAGCATACTATTCGATTTTGCTCAAAATTAAAGCATTTGCTTTTACAGTAATTTATAGCTTTTATAGATGAAAAAAATTTTTTAGTCACGTTTTTTATTCACGTTTTATTCACGTTTCAATTTAAATTATATTGAAGATTAAAATATTATATCTCGTCTACGAGTAATTGCATGCGAGTGGTGCATTTCTGTTACAATTAATATGTTATTCAAGAAGTAGCATTTTCCAAATTAAAAATTTTTTTAAATATTTTCTTTTTTTCTAGTCAAATAACATTATAGATAATTATTTATTTAGCAATTATTTAATTTGTTCAATTAGTCAAACATGTTGATCGAAATGCAATTGATTAAATTGTAGCAGCAAAAAGATGTAGGGTCTATGAATGTCATGAAATGCATCCTGCATGCACCCACTAAATGCACTCTCTCCGACCCTTTATTCAGTCTCTACAACCGAACAATGAACGTTACCGTGTCAACTTGGAATTAATACATTCAAATTAGCCATTGTTACCACTAAAGTCGAAGTAATAGCATTGCAAATGGTGTCTCACTTCATTCTCTCTCTGTCTCTCCCTCTTTCTTATCGATGTCTCGCGAGCCGAAACGATCGGAACAATGCGAAACAAAGACATTATTACTAGAGAAATGCCGCCCTCACGTAGCGGTTTTACGCGCATATTGCTTCCAGCGTTTATGCGTACACAGCATGAAATTACAACGCTTAATTACGAAACGCAAAATGTAAGCTTACAAAGTTTTCATGTACTGAAAATAAACATACCTCTTTTGCCTTAACTACCCTCATTCCTTTCCGTTTTAATTTGCTAAGCAGTATGGCAAACAAACGAGAAAAGAGCATAGCAATAGATATTCAATTGGTGTGAAGAATTGAAAAGTAGATGTTATAAATATAGGAAAGGGGAATTCGGGACAGGGGAGGAAAATGTGAAATGATGATGGTATACAGGAGTATTCAAGGAAAAATCGTGAATGAGAAGAGAACATGTGAGCTTTCCGAATACACCCTAGATTGCGAAGAAACAATACCACCGCGTACAAATTCCACGGAGTATAAAGCTATCACTGCGGCAAAGTGGCTTTACTTGCGCGATATCCGCCGCCGTTCCTTCTCGTAGCTGTCAGCGAAACAAAAGGATAGATACAAAGCTGAGAAAGAGAGAATCCGAGGAGGGAAACGGAAGCGTCGTGACGCACCGTAAAAACGGACGGGTTTACCTGTCGCACTGTCGCGTCGAGCGGAAAAAAACGCGGCTGGCAGGTCGGAGGGAAAGAAAGAGACGGCCTGCGCGAATATGTCACCTGAATACCGCGTAATGTGTTCGCAAAATGCCGGAAATATAAGCGAACGCGCCTTCGACACCCCCGGGAACTGTCGTTTACATAAATAGCTTGCGTTCGCCTCCTGGATTCCGCGTGCGGTCGCCTTATGTGCACGCAGGTTTCTCCGTCTCCCTTTCTTCTCTCTCTCTCTCTCCCTCTCTCTCTCTCTCTCCCCCCTCTCTCTCTCTCTTTATCTACCTGGTGTGTACGTGTCTCAATATTTGACGGCAGAGTTTCCGAGCATTTGCCTACCAAATGCGACCAGGCGTCTCGCATGCTCAAGATCCTCGTGGTCTACGTGCTATGCAACGGGCATGATGCCTTCCGGATGTGGACCCGCGAAGCGATCGTTCGCAACCGACGTTGTTTCGTTTACCATGAAAGCGTTCGAAAATATTTTCCTCCGGGTTTGCTCGTGCTTCTCCAGAGAAAGACGCTGTTTCTTTATCGGTAATAATGCGAAAATAATAGTTTTTAAGCAGTCTCCCATTACTTAGCGAGAAATTGCACTTGTTAGATCAGCAAAGATATACATAAGTATAGTTTATCTTTATGCTCACATGCAAAACCACTATTTTATTTTATTGAAACATTCATTAAAAGATAGAAGATTATTTAATTTAGTGGATTATTCTTGAAGAGTATATTATATATAGAGCAATATTTACAAAATTATTTTTCATAATAAATTTAAAAATGTACGAATTTATGTCACTCAAAAGTTTTTCTTTTTATATGGCGTACGATTACTTTACATGGCTTTACATAGCGATGGATTGTATATTTATATCGCTATATTTACGTAATATTAGTTGCACAATGTTGGTGAAAGCCTCCGTCGTTATAAACGTCAATTATCTCGTTTCCTACTCCATAAACTCTGGACTTTGGGAGTTCGCCGAGGCGCCGCGATGCTTTAACGCGAAAGCTACTTTTGACTTTTGACGTACTTTGCCGATATTCGTAGCTTACCCCTTTTATTGTTGGTTCAGTCGAATGGATACCCGGAAATTTGAAGGGTAAAATACATAGAACTTCTTTTTCAAGAAAGAGGCATCAAAGTTTCACTGACTTTAGGAACGCGCGGAGCACCGGTGCCTGCGCATTACCAGAATAAGTAATGAGAATGAAGTCTCGCAGAAATGTTTCTTGCCACTTTTTACTCTGGCCGTCTTTTTTTAGGGAACATCCCTAACAAGATATATTAGAATATGCGAAGCAAATTTTCTCATGGAACTTTTGTGATGAACACACACACATGTCGGCACATATATAAAATTTTATATTTATCGGATTTCAAATTATTAAATATTGAACAAAACTTTATAATTATAATCAATTTTTTTATCTTTTGTGATAATATAATTACTGAAATATTTGATCGATTGTATAAAATATTTTCAATTTTTTTTCTAACAACTTATCTTGTTAGGTAAAGTCTGACTCGCAAAGTAAAGAAGCTTTTTTTCTTCTTTTTAAGCTTCTTTGAAATTAAAATTAAGCTCTTTCTACCTGGTACGTAAACAATAACCTCTTAATTAACTTCAGTTTAAACATTTGCGGAGAAAAATGTCTTTTCAAGTTAGAGAAAGATATCCTATTTTGTTTCTACTCATTTTTTCTTGTATACACTTTGCATTGGAGGTCAATGTAGGCGAGTTACAGTCGAGTCGTCGATCGGCGTCATAGATAATCGATAAGAACGCGCGATGGTCAAGCGAACACGGAAGAAGCTGGCTGCTTCTCGTCGGGGTTTAGAGGTAGCGAAGAAGGTCAGCGACATCAGCGGTACCACGACCCTGCTCGATTCCTTCTGCGTGTCTCGCTGACCGTGGCTGGCACCTCTCGCCTGCAGAGAAAGAGAGACTGGTCTCTTCATCTTCACGCGGCACGTCCTTAGCCGATGAGTTTCCATTTCCTTAACTACTCATTGCCGCGCCGGAGGATAACCGCGCGCGAGCGCGCATCGCAAAGTGGCATATTGGATGGAGGAAGGAATCCCGTATTCTTTCTTTTTTTCTTTTCCTCTTCCCGCGCGACGGGTATCCGGTTGATTGAAAAATCTAATTCGATTCGTGGCGGTGAGTGAGAAGCTCTTCAGTATGCGCAGAGTATGCGGAAGCAAGACGATTACCGTCGTATTATCCACCGACTGAGTCGCTTGAATTAACTTTGTTAACTTTATCTGCCAAATGTAATCAACGATTTTGATATTCATATTTTTTTTAACAATTATTTTATAAGGATATATATGTTTGAAACTTTTATCTGACAAATCTTATCTTATAAAATAAGTTTTTTATTAAATATCGAGTTTGTGCAAAGCTGAATATCTTTGTTACATTAAGTAAATTTGACGTTACATTGATTTTTAGTTATTCCTTAAATTAATCTAATTTTTTAATGGAAGTTAAATATGATAGCTATCTCTTCTTCCACTATATCAGTTAGTTTGTTATTAATCGAGATATATTTTCATATCCCAAAGTATTCAATATTTATTTAAAATCCAATCTCTCGAGGTTGTATAACGTGATCGCTCAAGGGGGCTTGCAAAACGAAATTATTTAATTTCATGTGGAAGATCAAAAGGTTACGAGTTCCCTTGATATATTTACGTCGGCTGCCGACAAAGCGCATTTCACTCGCAGGATTTTCTTTCCGCGACCGGCGTTTGTAGGCTTTGGCCACACATTCAAACCGTCTGCCGGAGAGTGTACATTACGGCTGTCCCCGAAGTAGTAATGGCTGAACCGGACACGACGTCGTTTGCAAACGTACAGCTTTGAAACTGCTACAAACCACAGTTCTATGAAATTAGGAATGTCCACGACATCCTTCCAGGCGAAACGATGACATAAGTGTCTTACTCCGTGCGAGTATTACCTATTTTATTATGCTTGTTTCCGCAATCTATGAAACGTGCAGCGCTCTATATCTTTGAAACGACGAAAGATTGTTTAACATCTTTACATAAGAACGCATACGGAATTACGTTTTAGATTGTATCATTGTTACTCTAATATTGTTTAAATTGTTTAAAAAATTTTCATATCTATCGAAAGATATCTATTTAGAAAATATTGATACGTAGTGGAAACTATCATCAAGCATTCTGACATCTTAAAAAGATTATATCATAAAAATAAAACTTCTCGAAGTTCTTATTTCATATTTCATACAATTTTCTATAGTATCTTTATATTTTTTAGTTTAATAATCTTAAGTTTATACGTTTTGTTTCGTCGATTTTAAGGTAAAATACTTTAAATTCTCTGGGTGTCGTGTAGCGCGACGTTTAATGCCCGGTATAATCAAACGCGTGTATTTTCACTAGAAACATGCGGGCATGTGCGACTACAATCGCACTATGGCGCGGGAACGGAAATGTAACTAAACAAACGCACGTTCTGGGATCGCGTTAAGTGTTTGCACGGGTAGTTGGGCTGTATTATACCACACGGTTGGGACAAGCACGACACACGTAGCAACGTGAATTCTAGCCATGAGACAAATACTCGCGTAATAATGACATTGATATTTTTGCAATATGGATAAAACGAGCATTTGCATTTTGAAATATACAATATTTCTAGTTTGAATATTAAATGGTAACGACATATTAAAAGAACGAATAATTTCTCTCAAATGCAATTTTAAATTGACATAATGATGTTAAATATGGTATAGAAATTATGACGAAATGCTCGTTTTGCTTAATGAATTAATAAATAAATTTTGTTATCGACAATTATGATCTAACAGCTAACTTATTATTTTGAACAATATTCAACGGATGTTACTGCTGCTAAAGTTGGCCTGTTGCAAGTTGTTAATTACTAATTTTTATTGATTAAGGTGACAATTCATTAATGTGACAATGTAGTTCCTATTAATTGAAGACCCGGGGGAAAAACAAGGAATGTCTATTTTATACTTTTGAGAAAAATGAATTTAGTTTGTTATTTCCCCTATACCCGAATGTTCTACCTTCATTTTTTCACTGATTAATACAGTTTTTAATCCAAGATGTACATACATTGTAGTATCATTGATGTTTGTAGTATCTCTTAAACGCTACAAAATGACGTGCGCGCGCGACCATATCTCATTTTTAATAAAACGGACATTCCTTGTTTTTCCCCCCAGGTCTTCAATTAATAGTAACTACATTGTCACATTAATTATTTGTCACCTTAATCAATAAAAATTAGTAATTAACAACTTGCAACAGGCCAACTTTAGCAGCAGTAACATCCGTTGAATATTGTTCTTCAATTCAATCTGCTTCATTTATTCAGTTTTTATCATTAATTAAAATAGAAAATGTTTATATTTTCTAAATTAAAAAATTTAATGAATCCAAATTGTCTTCTTTAATTAAAAGTAAAAATAAATAAAATTGCATTTTATATAAACTGCAGATAGAAGTTACATGTTAAATTCATAGATATGAAGCTGTTTTATCTTGCCTAAGTAATTTGCTAATTGTATCAGAACATTAGCGTCTATTACAAATTAATAACGTAATGGAAAATGATAAAAAATGTTAATAAATTAAGAAGAACGATGACTACACATTATCTGAAAGCTAACTTGTATTTTTAATTTCTTATATTTGTGATGAATTAAAAGATTCCATTTGCAATCTGTATGCCAATGAAGAAATCAAGGAAGCGATCAGCTAAAAACAAATAACGCTTTGTCTGGCATTTTAAGAAATCTCCGAAGTCATATTTAACCGCACTTTGATTGCCGAGGGTTAAACTTAACTTCAGTTTTAACGAAAGGTATAATTCCGCGCACGAAACCGATCGATCCATTTTGCGCGAGCTTGCGCAGGCAACGATGGCGTATCCGTTACGAATGCCCGTTAAGGATGTGTTTCCGTTCGCCACGTGGCTCGGTTCAATTTCAACATTTCGCGTCCGTGTCGGCAGCTTTAATTATCGCTGCACGCGAGCCTCTGTGAGGCGTAAGGTCGGCGGGTGGCAGTCTACGATAAACTGGACCGACTGTCGCTCACCTGTCCAGTTGGCGCTCCGGAATCCGTTTGAGTTAACAAGATTGAGACTGCAGATTGTGTTACCGGTAAATGTCTTAGTATTTTCTTCTTGTAATAATAAGCGCGGTTATCCTAATCGAACGATATTAATTCTAAACTTGGCAACCAATAAGATGTGCATCCGTTTGTCTTTTATGATACAATTTCCTTATTGCATCTTGAGATCTATTAATAGCAGAATTTTTAGCATAATTCGAGATATAGTATTAATAGAGAGAGAGCTTATAAAATTTAATAAGATGAAGATGAAATGTTAAAAGGTTTGTAGAAATTCATGCAATTGTCGAATAATGAAATAAAGCATGTACGAAAATGGGACGTCAATTTTTACAATAAAACTATGAATAATAGTTTCGTTTCATTCGTTGGATCAGATTTGCTTCGTATAGTACGTAAAATTCAATATTAACCCAGCGAATGTTCCATTATCTGAAAAATCGATTACCCAAGCAAACACTCGTCTCCCAATAAACTTCTAAAATCGATATCATCTCATCGTGCGCGCGCGCATGTGTAACAGCTGTGTGTTTGAATAACAATAATCCTTGAAAATGTCGATATTTAATAAAAATAGTGAAGCAATTTTCGATACAATTTCAAATAGCAGCGGCGTGAAGTATTATTCTCTTTTCTCACATATATGCATACTTGCATAACTAAAGCAAAGAATTTTCAGTAAATAACTATTTTTAAAATTATTATTTAATATTCTTGCATAGTCCTAACAAACATCTGATATTTATACTGTTAGCAATATAAAATATTGCTTAGTCCAATGCGATAAGAAACACATTCGTTAATTAATTAATTTTAAAATTGCTATTTCTAACATGTTTCAAACGTTTACCGTCATAAATATTGTCTATGATCTCCGATTTCTCTCAGAAATTTTTAAATTATTCTCTTGTACTATTTATAATAATCCAAATACAACACAAAAGATTTAGATCTTTTTACTAGTAAAAATTTTACTAGAAAAGACTTGAAATCTGAGAAAATTGACAGTTGACCACAACATTAAATTTAAACAATTATGTAGGTATGAGAAGAGAAGGGGAACGCACAGCATGTAATAATACGTAATCCGTAATAACCAACGTTGGCCAACGAGTATTAGAGATGAAATCCTGATTCACGCTCAAATTTACATTTTAATTGCATTACGTTTGACAGCGGTATTAATTTTATCGAGGCGACCGGCCACAGGAATTCCGATATCTTCGACGTGAACCATTGGCTTACGCGCCACTCCGCGTCCGTGTGATAGCGCGCCGTAATAGATCAAAGCGAATCTAACACGAATTAATTGCTCGTGCGTGACCATGCCCCCTAAAGAATTACTACCGTGACTTGTGAAAGAAGAGACGTGTATATATTGTGGCTTTCGTTAGAACGAACATGTCGTCGCTGTAGCTCGTCGACCTCGATAGGATAAAAGTGTGACACATTGCGAGTGAATCGGGGAATACAGAGAAAGAATATGGATGCGTATAAAGTTTCATCGGCACGATCCGCGCCAGTAATTAAAACATTCGCAGTCGAGCAGATGCATAACGTGGTCGGGAAATAGGCTAGAAACAATTGAATCTGGCGAATACATATAAAATGATGAAATATTCATGCTACGTAAGCGACGCGAAATATGGTTTCCATTTTTTGGCCGACAATCGAAGATATTTATTTTGCGCATCGCTGAAACGTTGATGCAATGCGTTTATTGCAGAAATTCTAAATTTTATAATCTTTTAATTAATTTTTTATATTTTAGCAAACTAGATGCATTGTTTTATCTTTATATAGACAATATCGAATTAACCTATATTTCTAATGTAAATATACATTTTTTTTCGCATAATTAGAGTAAATAATTTAAAAAAAGCATATTCTGCCTCTTTCTCATATTTGATGGTTTTCAGAAGCCCCCGATCCATCATCACACGCATGACAATATTTTAATTCAAAATATGTGTGACATAAATAAAGCGTCAAAACGCATGTTGCATAAAATTTCATTAGTATAATTAAATTCTAATTACTATATGAGAGGCACTCGTTGCAGTAGCGTGACTCACAGTTTTGATAGTTTTCTTTTTACTTTAGTTTATTATGGATCGATATTAGCAAAATGCTACGTCCTGTAGTATGTAAATTTATCTCAGATCACGCGGATAATTAATAACCATGTATAGAGCACGGCTATATGTAGATCAGCATCTTTAATGGCGGCAGTATCATGGATGATGTATATAAACGGAAATGACATTGACTCAAACAGAATATGTTTGCGCGACATACGGGCAAGAGAAGTTTGATCGCGGCACATTATTGTGTTAGTGGCTATGCAAAGTAATTACTTTCGATTATCGAGAAGAGGGAGAATATCCATCAGAGAAACATGCGATAGTCACAAGACTGCCCGAAGGAATCGATAATAATGATATCTAACATGTGGTCGATGGTTCCTTCGAGTCTTATGGAAATTTCTTACGAAATAAGCCCACATTAAATGCCCACTCGGACAATTTCGCATGACCTCAGGCTGTCGCTACAAATTGCATGCAATCAAAGATCCAGATGTGCCCGAATTATACTTTAATATGGCTATCAGGTATTCCACAGTCTGGTAAAGCGATGTCCAGTAATTTTAGAACTGTCGTATTTAACCCTTGGGCTATATGTCGGCGAGATGAATTCATAGCTTGTATCATATGTTAATTTGCATAGATATTATCAATTGCAGTAAATTGATTATCGATTGCGAGGCAGAGCACAGTTTATCGGATCATGTTAAATGAATCTTAAATGAACATTTATAGATCCAATATTTTTAACTCCAAGTTCATTGTCAGTCGATTACTCTTGATAGAACAATCATGGTCACCATAGTCTCCATGGTGACTGTCTTGGCAAAGGTACTCTCAGTGGTTTGCCATTGCCTTCCGAGTGGTGGTGATCAATTAAAAATTTGATATGTTCTGGGTGGATTTGAACCTGGATGCTTTCTTTGGCACAGAATGTTTTCTTTGGTACAGAAAGCATTTATTTTAGGAAACATTTATTATTAAAATCAACTAATTGAACTCGGCCGAACAGTATAACCAGTATACCAGTATAACAACATTTATATTTAACCAGTTATATTTAAAAAATATTTTGGAAAATACATAAATTTTCTGTGCGATATGAACAAAATTCTCTCTTCGACAACCTAATTTTGAATTAATAACATCAAGCGTTTAAATCCTCTCGCACCTATATCAGTCCCAAATTCCATCGGACAAAGCGTGACTCGCGACGTAACGATAAGGCACAATAAGAGGGAGTGACTCGAATGAATGACAGAGCCGCGAGCGAATGCCGTAAGATGGCTGCTAATTAATGGGAGCATCCATCTGACGTCGTCTTGCTACTCACGGGCCGCCTTCCCTCGTTCTCTCACCACGGCTGGTTACAAGCCTTAACATCGTACGTGCACAGGCGGGACCGGCTGCCTGCCTACATCAGCGACCAAAACGATTTGTAATCCAGCTAACCGTGCCCAAAGATTGAGAGAGTCGACTCGGTCCCGCGGCGCGCGTTATAAATTGCCCTCGGTTTCGTCCCTCGCTGGTCCCACTTACACTCCGCAATCATTGATATTTCGATTATGTTTATTTAACATCGTAAAAAAGAGTAGTTCTGCTGTTTGATTAATCGAGGCCGAGAAGAAAAATCAATTAAGTTCGAATTTCTGCACTTTCACTTCACTGGAGCAGTGAAGCTTAAAAATGCAAGTTTTTTTTCTTCCTTCAATGATGTCTTATATATAACATCTTGCGTGGTGTATGTTTTTTACAGATAAATGTTAAATGATTTAAACAAAGACATGATTGTCGGTGTTACTAATTTTGTTACTGAGGGTAATTTTTATACCGATAACATTTACCGTTATCAGAAAGATTTGACGTTAAAAACTTTTTAGTATGTATTACTATGGTATAATCATAATATTTTTTACTTTATAAACTTATCCATCATGTAAAAACATGTTCTTGTGAATAATTTGCAGTTTAAGTTTGTTCACACACAGCTCGTGTAGCTACTTTCGAATACATGGAGTGTACATACTGGTTATTTTAATCGATAAATAATTAAAAGACCACTGAGCATGCTACGATTAATATGCAGTCATAGTTGACCATGTTTGCATTTCTTATCTTGCACACATAACATTACGCATGCATTACATTTCGCTTGATATTAAGTATGAGATTATGCAAGTTAATTATTATATCTTAATGTGTATAGTTGTCTTTTGCATTTAAACATGAGTAAGAAATATTATGATATTTGAAATCGTACATTCGTTTCTTCGTAGAAATGTTAATATTGCATGTTGTTGCTTTTGAAATATATACTTAGTATCGACAAATAATTTTCCTCGAGGCACTTTATCATCAGTACAACTCAGGGATTTGAAGCTTCAAACTTGTAGCTTTCAACTAATTGACAATGACAAGACATATGGGAAACATCTAGGCTCAAGAGACTTCGTATTATGTTACTTAGCTGAAACTCATAGAGGAAACGCATTATCAGGGTAATCTTCTCTCACGGGCAGGTGCTCGAGCGATATTGTTAATACTAAAGAACGACGCGCTTGATATAATGAAAATCCTGCGTTATCCGGCATGCGTTTGATCTTTATGGGGTTTAATATTGAACGCACGAAACTGCAAAATCCGCGATCTTTGCCCCGAGGGATTGTTTCCTGTGAATTTTGCACGTCAAACTTTAAAAAATTCAAAACTGTAATTATGTCGCTTTTTAATTTTAATCTAGTTGACTCGACAACAAGCGTTAATTAAAATGAATGAAAAAGCGCTCTTACATACGGTTCCATGATTCCAAAATATATACATATTTGATTTAAATTACAAATATATTTACGTACAGTTGTACTCGCATTATTATCTGGACATATTTCTAAGTTTTGCAAATCGAATGCATAATACTTTTGCAAATAATGATTGATGCCCACGTATTTGTGTGTGTGCGTGTGCGTGTATGTGTATGTGTGTGTGTGTGTATTGTATCATAATAATGAAGAAGCAGTTTAATTAAATGGTTCTGCCTGATTAAAGCGAATTTTGCCGCTTATGGCACCGCGTTCATCCATACATGCAGCTTATTAATTCGTTTTAAACATTGGATTGCTTTAACCATCGAGGTTTTAGCGGTTTAATGGAAATCATTTATAGTCGCTCATTATTCGTGAATCAATCTATTTCTCGGTTAGCTTTGCCAATGCATATCAGCGCCCATGGTGCAAATTGAAAATTATCAATTTGATAAATTTACGATACGCGAACACTTCTTCGAAAAATGATTGAAATGAAATGATATGTAAATTCTTGTTACACTCATAAAATATTTATAATAGAAATCATCTTTTTTGTAAAATATTTTAAAGAAATTTGAGCACAATTAAGTTCTAAAATTGACAATACAAAATCATCAAATCAATAAGTTTTTTCTAATTAGAAAAGCATGTGTTCTGTTAAATTGGATACCCGCAATTAAATATGTACATATTTTATTAAGTTTGAAATTACTGTTTGGTATAATTTAAAATAATTTTATCAATAACACGTTAATAGATAATGAAAAGACGTTAATAAGTTTTGTCGTATAATTTTGTTAACGTCTCGGGGGTAATTATTATTGGACAATTTTGCAAGTATATTCCATTTACGAACTTGTCACTATATATGAATGAAAACGCATTACATTTATATATGTATCATGTGCCAATTACATTTAGCTACCGATAATACATTAATAAAACATAAATTATTCATAGAACACGGTATTGCATTACTTATACGACGTTGATGCCGTTGGTAAATTAATTCTGCCCCGTGGAAAGCGCAGCGAAGACCGCGTTAATAGGAAATCTGATCCATGAGAAGTTCGTAATTCGTTTGATGCCAATTATCGAGCATAGCGTACTTTCGTCAAAATCTTATGAGTCTCATATAAGCGGTACCCGAGCACCGTAGACATCAATATATCACTTCATATTACAAGCATCGTTGCATATTTCATTCTTACGCAAAAATGGCATTTACTTATTAATAGCTTTATCAGTATTACGTGAATATCATTCATCTTTAATAAAATTAATGTTAGGATTGTATATTATACAAGAAAAGAGAGAATTGCTTTGAAAAATAAAAAAAATTGTATTTTAGAATTTTGTTGTTCTCCGTAAAATTCGAACACAATTTATTGATGTTCCTAAAATAATATAAAAATGTATATCTTATTTATAAAAATATTTATGTGCTTATTTATAAGCACGTTTGTCTAAATATGTTGTCTATTTTGTCAATCTAAGGTGTTATTTTTAAATAAAAGTAATTTTGTCACTATCTTCGCATATCAGATCGTGAAGTTTTAACTCGAGACTAAAACACATGTAAAGTTAAAGTTATTGAACTTGTGTTATTAAACATATGAGAAAATTCTACTAATTCGTTCAGATCGCTGACTGCGTTTTGCTTGATTATGCCACTTGAGCATTTAGAAAGTTATCGCATCGAGTTCATGCCAGTTATCCTTTTCGGTTACTTCAACTAGCTCAACTACGGCTCGCGAAGACCGCCAGCACATAGCCCCGAAGTTTATATTGGCTTAATTGGTTTTAAAGCTGAAACTTTACGCGGACTTTTCCGTGCGGAAGTTCCGCTATACGTGGTTATATATCGCTTTGGCAATTTCGGACGTAACGCTGCCCGAAAGGGATCATTACGTTAACGCCGAAATTTTATAAGCGACATCTTAGTCTAACGAGAGAAGGAAATTTTTTAAACGACGTATTTGATCAGTGAAAACCGTTCGAAGCATTGCGATAACTGAATATGAAAAAACTTTTTTATACATAGAATATTTTAAATACTTTTTTCAAATGTTTGAACTTTTATATCATTGTAATAAATTGCATAATAATTGAGGTAATAAATGGACGACGTGAAAGAAACGATAATGAAAACATTAAAAAGGCTATAGAAAAACAAGCTTTGATTTTAATTTTTCATTTATATTTCGTATGTATGTAATACATTGTCAGGATATATCATGAGCTCAAATATTACTGATAATAAACGTTGAAATGAAATAACTCATTTTTCTCAAACTTTTTTAACGGATACAGGTATGATTTAAAGCTTTTAGTTCATGGGTGTAGTATGTATGTATAGAACATCGATATCTCATAATTTATTGACTACTAAACAGTCTATAGCTGGGACCATGTCAAGTCGCCTTTTGGCAGTGATAGACAGTAGGACGATACACGTGTCACTGTCCGAATACTAGTAACTAACTAAATCCGAATCGATGCAACAGAAAATGGATTGCGAGTTTGACGTAGTTGACAGAATTCGCTGAAGCGGATTATCCTACAAATGTACAGAATCTGTGTATTCGCTGACTCTTGCGATTGCAATGGAATTTTTAACCCAGTTACATAAATTTTTCTTTATGAAAATCATATGAATGACAATTAAAGTAATAACATATAAGATATAATAATACGCGACGATGTATAATATATCGGAGATGTAAAGTATCATTCTATTCTACAATAATATAAATATTTATGGCTACTTCTGAGAAATCTATACGTGATGTATAAAGATATGGCGTACATAAGTTTCTCTGCTTTATATTTTATGTCTTTTTTTTAGCTTTTTATGGTAGCGTATGAAAAACGTGGTTTTACTCGAGAGACTGATTTTCATTCTTATACCATATGAAAAGTCAGAATTTTTTTTCCACGGAGACACTATTGAACGCTGCGCATGAAGCGGAAGTTAGAAATGAAGAAAATGTGCGCGCTACGATCGACGCTCAAATATCGGACGGAAATATGACAGTGCGGGATTATTATTATAGGCTATAGGTATCCAGAGGGTAGATTTCCCTACATTAAAGAGTGGCTACGAGTACATATTTTATAATTGTCCCGTTATCTTATGAGGAATATTTTATTATGATGAGTCACGATCTTTCTTTTAATTTTTTATTTTAGTATATTTTGTTAGCAATTTTTATCATATTTTTTTTGTCGAAACATGGTTATGTACTTAATATTTATTTAAAGAAGCCATATATAGTCGTACATCGTTATTGCTACGATGTTTGCTAAAATAAAACTATAACATTAAACTATATTATTAAACTGTAACATTTTAATATATAAGTTTCTTTAGGAAGTATGAGTTTTAGTATGTTATTAATTTTGATGCTTCCTTACATTTTCTACAAACATACGCAAACTTTCGTAATTAATTTAATTACTTGATCTACATGAAGATAATTGTTCCAATAAGGTTCGCAATCAAAATAAAATGTATATTTGTGTTAAATGTTAGAATTTAGTTTCAACAAATTTCTATAGTAAACAAACAATTTTTGGATACATTCAAACATCGCATATCTAATGCCAAAACTGCAGCAGCCTGCATAAGAAAATATTCGTCCTACTCGCGCGAACTCTTGCGATTTTCCACGTGAATCTATAACGATACGATTTTCGATGCAGAAACAACTAGAGAATAATAAACTCGCGAATGCCGCACGATTTATCCGCAAAAACAGTGGTTGATAGTACAAACATACGCAACGTTCGTAGTAGTCAATCTAATGAACAAGCGGATCGCGGTTGTTTAAGGCCATAATCAGAACTCGCATTTACGATTCGCTGAATGCTACATAGATCGGGATTAATTTCACTTCTCATTTGCATGATTTCCGCATGATATTTACATCCTATACTTTTTACACTGGTACGTTCATGCAACGCAAATGAGAGCGAAAGCCCGTGTCGCGTTTACGAACGCGCGCCCACTCGCTCGCTCGCTAATATAAAATGCAACACACGATATTTTCACCGTGGCACATATACGCACTCTGGTCACACTCGCTGGCATCTCTCATTAACGCGGCTTATAATCGGATCGGATTAATTATAACGTCGTAATACCTCGCGCGCGCGGGCGGGTAATAGAAAAATATACGTCATCCGCGGAATATTAAACGATTCCCCCACGACGAATCGGCGCAATGCGGATCGTCGTCGGAAGATTATTATTCCAATTGCGTCTTTCCGACGGTAACGCCTCGGCTGAAAGGAACAGGAAGGGTTACGGAGCAGCTGGAAAGCTTAATTTGTCGGGGATATCCGCGGCTTTAATACATATTTATAAAGCGCATTAGTGTCGGCTAAAGAATATTCATGAAAATCTTGGCGAGTGCCGTCCGGGACATATCCGCTTCCATTTTCAAGAAAACAGAAGTAATACACCGAGGCGAAGCCTCATGCCGCTGTGGACGGGTATAACTTGTAATTTTCTTTGGTAGAACTTGCAATCTGGACCCGTTATCTTGCTGGAACGTGCCGATGAGAGACAAACTTCTGTCACCGTCATTCGTATGCAAAACGAATGCTTAGCAATAATATAAAACAAAATTCAGAGAAGGTTAAAACAAATTGTCTTTCAAGCAGAAAGAAATGACCCAGCGCGATGTCAGTGTCATATTTATCATAGAAGAATTTGAGGATCTTAAATATATATACATATAATTATACAAGAGTGCATTTTAAAAAGAGTTAATAATATTATATGAATATTTCATAAGGATAATATCACGGTATCTCTAAATTATACTACACTTCGCGGCCTTAAAACGTTGCCCTGCAAATAAAATCTTTGAATTTAACGATCCTATATTTTTAAATGGGATTATTTGATAACACTGAAGTGTAACGTAAATATTTGCATGTGTACATAGTTAGGCCTCAAACTTGGCATCAAAGGGATTTACAAACACATGCTCGGACTCTTCCCGAGATGTCAGAACGATCTGCCATTTCCTGAGATCCGCATGATTGAAGTGTGCAGTCAAGGAGTAAACGGATGAAACGCACACACATACACACTCATAAACACACACACACACATACACGTATAGAGAGAGACTCACACAGAAACACGCGTTTTCTCTCACCATCCCGTTAGAATCGCGGTAGCAGCTCCTCCCAGTCTTCCGTCTGACAAATTATCTCTTAAGCACCTAAGTAGTTTTCCGCTTCGTAAAACAAGAAACAACACTTCAACTTTCAATGAGTCCTGCACGCTGCCGCGTCATCCCAACTTGCTAAATGTACCTACGCCGGGCATGAATGCAGTCGTCCGTAGATCGAGTATCGGCGTTCTCCTTTTTTCGGAACTTTCGAAGGTCCGATGGACGTGCACGTTTTCGTGTGCTATATTCAAACAAGAAGCTTGCGCGCCACACACGTAGCCGTCATATACACACGCATCGTTTATTGCCATTACCGTATACCCAGGTAACTTTGTGACACAGCGCCTTTTCCTTTTAATTGCATAGCGTATTGCGTGCAATTAAATGTCGCTACGGAACTAAGGCGATTATAGAATTCGTCATACTGTTTTTAGCAATCAAGCGACAAAAATACAACTAAGATATAGCATCATAAAAGATCACTTTATTATAATTAAGAAATATTTTTAATGAGATTAATTATATAATAATTTGCATAATTATTCATTATTATTTTTATGTACATTTTTTATTTATATAAAGTGATATGTTAATACTAATGCTATAAAATAATATAAACTATAAACGATACTATTTTATTTTTATATCGCACATGAACAATTAAATCGTATTCAATTTTTTGTTACAGGAATAAACAACTGTGTTCTACGCGTAATGTGATGAAAAATTTATACAAAAGCCGGTTAATTATAAATTAACAAATTTTATAATTCTAAACTTAGATACTTACATATACTTATATATACAGGGTAAGGAAAAAGTATCGGACCGGTGAAATATAAAATATCTCGTAAACTATTCATTTTTTGATAACTGTATCTTAATACTTTTATGCGTAGAATACTGAGATGAATCAATTGGTGCAAGGAAAACACATGGTTGCCTTTCAATGAATAGTTTACGAGATATTTTATATTTTATGTCAAAATATTGTGAACTTTGAAGCTTCATATCTCCGGAACGGCTTATGCAAAAAACAATTTTTAGGGGTGTTTTGAAAAGGTCTCGAGAAGGGCTATAAGAATATGCAATAAAAAATAGGGGGTTTCATTTAAAAAATTCAAGGTGATCTTGTCTTGACTTTGGCGACGCCACCCAAAGTCAAATTGATATCATCAGTAAATAGATTTTTTTAAACCCTACAACTTTTGTATGAAACATTTTATTCTAAAATGTCTTGTTTTCGAGATATTTCACCGGTCCGGTACTTTTTCCTCACCCTGTATATTTACAGATTTTAATATATATTTAAAATATGTTTTGGTTAACATTATATCGTTCATGAATATATATTTATGCGTTAATGAAACAACGTATTGTTCGATAATACTGAAAATAAAACTAGATTGCCTGGAGAAACTCTATTTGTTGTTGCATATCATGCAGAATTAACGAAATGGTATTGAGTAGTCATTTCGAGACTTACGTACCGCGAAATCGTTTGCTTCACGTGCAAACGGCCAATCGATTCTCCAGTTCCGCTTGCGAAACACGTGTTTACTCGCGACGCGATGGCCGACCATATCGTAAAGCACATAAACGCAAAGAAGCACCGTCGTTCCCTTGTTGAAGTAACAAGAGGCGCAGTATCATTTCGCGAATATACGACTTTCGTAACACCTCCGCGAACGCGGAGTTTCCACGACGCTGGAAAGTTTTGCTCGACTTAAGCCCGGGCCCTCTGTCTTCCCCTTTCTCTCCAACGCACGTAGCTACCCGGCACAAAATCCTTATCCAGCCATCACAAAGTTATCACAAGACTCTAGCTAGAGAGAGCAGATCAAGTAACTTAGCCAGCGCGCTGCGAGAGATCGAACTCTCTCCGACTGCTACCCTCCGTCGGCGTGGATAAAGTACATACACCGAGGAACTGCTCCTCTTTCTAACGTCAAATTTTTCTTTCGAGTGATTTATGCTCTGCTAAGTTGTGCCCTTAGGTACAACATCGTGGGAATGCCGCGATGTAATAAAAAGCCCGATTAATTACACCAATTAGTAAAGTCATTTATATAACCGTTCTTTTAAAGGACGCTTGTATTTTAAACGAAGCGGTTTTTTCTAGAGACATGCTTAATTTCTAAAATTATTGGCATTATATATACTTTTCTCGGTTTTCTTGCTTTTAAATTATTTTTAAATATGAAGAAGCTGTCTGTATATAAAGCCAGTATATAGAATAGAAATTATGTTCTTCTTTTTTATCATATTTCTTTATTTTTTTATTTAAATAAAAGCGTGAGACATGTACTAAAAGTGCATACGCGAATCAGTGTCACTCTCTCGTAAGTTTTCGCTAAACTGGCAAAATTTATCGCCGTAATAAGGATCTCAGGCGCGCGAAAAATATGTACCGCGATTTGGGCGGTCTGGTTAGCCGTGAAATTTCCCAGATTTACATAAGAGCTCTCATTTGCATGAGCTTATTAAATTTTTAGCATCAGCAGTAAAACACCGTTACGTGTGGACTACGCGGAACTACCGGCAGGTGGACTTAATGCGTTTTAATACAGGGTGCCTCTTTACGACTCGAGAGTGCGAGCGCGTGGAGTTGCGCGAGTCTTCCTTTATATAGAGTCCAGCCTTAAATTTGCGTAATGACAGGCTCGCCTTTCCTTCTTCGTTATGTCTTAAGACGGCCCGACTTAAATGCGCATTTCCAATGAAATTTGATGCAATTCCGATCTCACGGCGGTTTCGCGGCCGCAATGCAAATATCGTCGTCTTCGGAATGAGGCGACGAGAGAAAGGAGCACCGCATCAAAGATCAACTCCTTTGTCCCAGTCGCCAGTGCTTCTCTCGCTCCTCGTGAAACAATAAAATCAAGGAGCGCGATTCTTCGCGAACTTAAGGGAGTAAATTTAAAAGCGGGAAAGTAAAATTTGCATGGAAGCTCGTCGTCGCCCGCGCTTCTTCGAGGTTATTTCATGCAGGACTAGGGAGAATGGCGAATGGACTTATATACGAGAGAACGAGACGATATTTTTGATAAATAGATCTCTGAGTACGTGAAAATTGAACGATTTGAGTTACTCACTTGGCGTAGATTCGCCGTTTAAAAATACGATGATATGAAATATCCCTTCTTTATTTCGTGTCATAAATATAATTAGATACGAATACGATATATTAAGTATTTACTTTCCAGATTAGTTTAACACATCTCCAGAATCCTTTATTATATTAATTTCAATTATAGTTCAATCTATTCTCTGTTTTATTTTTCTATGTTTCGAGATATACTTCATAAATCAGCTTTCTGCTTTTTTTATATTAATTTATAGTTATAACAACATTCTCAATTTTCTCAGATTTAATATAAATTAAAAATATTATTATTTTTAATATTATTATTTTTAATATTTGCGACTGCACATCCCGAGAGCTTTAACCTTATTTATTTATTTAATTAATTATTAATGCCTGAATTCTACGTTTAATTAATACGTCTCTACTTACATTCTTTTTTTGTCACAAAACAATAACGAATCTTTAAGCATTTAAGAACGAAAAATTATTAATGCTGCAATGAATATGATATGTCATATGAACGTGGAAGAATCCGATATTTTTAAATTATTGTTTATAAATCAATCAGATAATTTTAGTTTTGTTGGTTAAATTACCGCATAGCATGTTATAGGATTCCCCTCACATCTTGACCTGCCGCCATATGCCGCGCGCATTGTTCTCGCGCAAGAATTACAGCCCGAAGTTTCCGACGTAAACCATCCGCCTTAAACATGCATCACCTCGGCTGCCGCGTGTATATTAGGCAACGATTTGCGGATTAGAAACTTTGCTCGAGCGAACTTGCCGGGACACGCTGGCGGACTACGTAACTAAGCAGCGGCTAAGGAGCCCGACGAACTTGGGCCTGTGATTACATTCTGAATTTGTTAAATTACCGTCCCTCCTCGAGTTTGATACATGCCATCCCGTCACCTGGCGAATATTTAACTCAGACGCGACAACGCGCGATTTTATTGCACCTAATTAAACCTACAGCTGCCCTCAATTACGTGTACATATTTTTTCCGCAGTTGTAAAATGCAAATATGTTTTGGGATACTCACGTTTCAAAATTATTTTAATTTTAGAAACATTCAAAATTGTTCTCTGTGTTTATAGATGAATTCACACTATTTGCCATTTTGAATCAAAAAATAAAATGGAATAGAATAAATTTGTTATTCCATTTGTCAAATAAAATGACAAATAGAGAAAAAAATGCGCTATTATATTATTTTGCAAAAGTTTTACTGAGAAATCTTCTTATTTTATATTTTAATTTTAATTTTTGATATTATATTTTGTCTTTTTCTCTTCAGAAGCAATCTGCAAATAATACGAACGTCTACAAGATGCCCCCCGTTGGGATGGTAAAATCGTCCCAATCTTCCAGACGTTCTTAAGATGTCTTTAAAACGCCTTTTATATATTGGTGTCTTAATGCAATATATAAATGCATAAAATCTAAATTCAAACCTAAGAACTTTATATCTTTATCCCGAAGAAAAAATGTAGTGAAATAACTTTGATATGTGACGCGTTAAAAAAAGCATCCATTTCGATTTCTTTGAAAGAACGAGCTTCTTCCTAACGAATTCACGAGTATGCACGTTGAAAAAATCGGCGAAATCGCGGAAGTTCTTCGAACAACTTCGGACGATACCGCGCTCAAGGGGGCTCGGTACAATGTATCGCGTACAATTTACCGCCTGCGTGAACTTTGCGAAACTTGCCACCGCAAGGTAACCCTGGTACGAGTGCGGGCCGAGTTTCGAACTAGTTAACATTTCAACTGTATAATATTCCGTCTCTCGCGACGCGGCAACGCGTCGTTGACGGCGGCTTTCGCCGGCGGCTCGGCTATTCGAAAAATATACGCGGTCTTGCGCGGAGAGTAAGTAATAAAACGCGTGAACGCCCGCGAACGGTTTCCCGCCGCCGTCACCGCTCGCTGAAACCAATAAGCGAGCCCGAACTCTTCATTAAAAGTCTACAAAGCTCGGCGAAGCGCGACGTCAGTCCGCCGACGTTAAAAAGTCGCGAGAGCTACTCTCTCTTTCTTTCTCTCTCCCTCTGATTCCTCCACCCAGCCTACTCTCACACTCTCTCACATTCTTCGTCTTTCACCCTCTCTTCCGGTATAAACCTAGAACCGGGATATTAAAAGTTATTCCGGGCACCGAATAAAATATCCGAACTTTTCGCCGGCGAACTTTCACCGGCGGCGATGGCCCTCCATTATACTACTGTGCTCGCGCGAGGACGAACGATAGTTCAAGAATGGGAGAGTTTTCGAGGGGACGGGGTGGCTGGGAATGGCTGGAACGGCGACTCTCACGGAGAGGGGTAGACTTCTTCATAAGCCTTAAATGAATCTTCCGCGCCCGGTCTTCTGGCCGCCTCGCTTACTTTACGCCGTCGTATATTCTTCCAGTTGGGTCTTATCGCGCGACGTAACTGGGATTACTTCACGGAAAAATTCCTCCAGACTTCGTATGTCGGTAGGAGGACATGCAGGATGTGACTGCACTTCGCATCGGCATAATTCTACCACTGTGACTCGTACTGTCGGCACGTGCCGCGTGCAAACTTTGTTGGGACAGAGAAAAGTGTAATCTAGTTTTCCACTAATAAATGATTATGATCTGAAGCCACATTGTTATTATTGCTATTGTAATTATACATTCATTTTTTATTTTAAAGATTTTATTTTATCATAAAGATTTTATTTTAATGATTTTATTTTATTATAAAGATTTTATTTTAAAGATTTTTATTTTAAAGAAATTTATAAAAATTACGTAAACGTATTTTTTTCGCAACTAATCGTATAACAAAATATGCGATTAAGTGAAAATGTAAAAAGTTATCAATTTTTAGAATTGAATTGATGGCATGATCGATGTTGGTGCATGAACGAATATACCACGTGCAATATTAGACCATATATACATAGTAGTTCACGGATGAGTGCTTCATGTGCAATATTGGACCCTGCATACACAGTGGTATGGTCTAATATCGTACATCGAGCATTCACCCATGCACCAATTTCACTAAACACTAACATGTAGTGGCATGTACGTGTACGACAAAATAGAAAATAATTTACATCTCGATGTTTACACTAATGTGATATATTTCCTTTATTAATTTATGTCTTTAATTATTTCGTTGTTTTTGTCTCTTTGATTACATCCATACAGTATAAATTTTATATTACTATTTGAATATTAGCTGTTTAAAATGTACATTGTGCAGTGACTGCAATATAAACTTGTATTCTTTCCAAAATTTTTGAAGATTTAGATATCCTAATAATATTTAATTGCACACGAATCAGATATGTTTTACTTAAAATTTACTTGAACTTTAGTGAAGCAAAAACTTCGATAATTATCTAAATAAAAATTTTATTCAGCGACTGTATCCATATTTATAAGTAATTACGTACATTTTGAAATATTTCTCGTCTTGTGGCCAACCAGTTAATCCCTCGGAAAAATTTGCAGCATGATATATCATTTTGAGATATATCTGCAGAAAAGTACGACGCGACGCGTTCGCTTGCACTCGACGCATACCGAGCGAAATCAGTTGAATCCGCCATCGGAAGTCGCTAACTTTATTACTCTCTAGACAAAGGAAGATGGAACGGGTGGGAATGGATAAGTCACCGGTAAGGAAAAATGGAGAAAGGAGAGAGAAAGATCGATTCAAGGAAGGCACGAACGAAGTCGAGGTAGGAGTCCTTCAAGAGGCGTTGATTGAAAAAAATCACTTTGAGGAAAGTTTGAATTTGCCTGAGTATCCCCGAAAGCTCCTCGCGGTCGGATTCAGTCGGATTGCAAGAGAGGGAGAGTAAACGAAAGAAGAGAAAGAGAAAGAGAGAGAGAAGGGACAGAGAGAGAGAGAGAGAGAGAGAGAAGAAGAGGCACCGGGTAGAAGTAGGTGGAAGTGAATATTATGCATAATTTTGCATCTTTACTACGCTCTATTTTCACTTCTCGTGCGTTGACTCGCGGAAGGAAGTGGTCCTCTATGCCGCATAGAAATCGTCACTTTGTCACCAGATTAAAAACTGAATAGTTAAGTAGTATCGCGGAGTGATGAAGCTACTCATTGAAAAACATACGCAGACACTAGTAAAGTTATTTTTACGGCAAGAAGCACATATTTTTTTACACACTGTTGAAAATTATCTTCTGATGAACGTGATAACTTTTATATGGTTAAACCTTAAATATTCCTAATCTTGCTTGCTATAATCTATATATATATATATATATATATATAAATAAAAATCTTGTATTATAAAATTGAAATGGTGATGCACAATCTATTATAACATCATAAATAACAGATATAGTTTATATATTATAAATAACAAATTTTATTATAACAGACTTTAATAAAACAATTTATTAAAGTTATTTTTTGTACTGATTTCAAATAATATAAATTGTTATCACATCAAATAATTATCGTATTGTTTTAAATTTCTTTTCCATAAATAATGCAACACGATGATCCGTTTAGTATGATATTATTCACGAATTTTCTCTTTTTTTTCTTAATCTCCATTTTGCGCAATGAACTGCAAATAGGAAAAAAAGATAATCTCATTATACGAAAATTTCTAAAATTACCTGCGAGTTTTTATATTCAATCGTCATTTTCAGATATTTAGATTCTTGATAAACTATTAATATGATTCAATGAAGTGTCGAAATTCATTATTTCTCTGCTATTAGTACGAAATTATTATAAAAGCATCTATTAATAATGTAAATGCAATTTGCAAAGATTATTCATGAAATACGCGATTCAATTTTGCAGTCACAAATGTGATACCATACTAGAAAACAGGAAAAACCGATTTGGTTAGCTTTGAAAAAAGGTCTGGATGAAGAAATTTATTGGCTCCAGATAACAGTAAGTAATCCAAAGTGAGTTTTGATGACGGACGTTTTTGGACGGCTGTCTAAAATCGCATATTTGTCGATACGGCGTATGCAGATTCGCTCCAAAGTTATCCAAATGGCGTTTCCAATCGCGCGCCCGACTGCATTCCTCCCAGCTTTTTCTGTCTTAGCGTCTCTCCATTCCCGTCCATCTCCGTCGCAACGTCGACAAATCCGCGGGGGACTCTCTGGGATTTGGGCTTTGCGGATTTGCGGCGCGCCACATCGAAGTGGAACACGCTTTTGTAAGGCACGGCGTATGCAGTAGTCGAAGCCCGCGTCGGATCAGGCAGATTCGTTACTTCGCTTTTTCTCTCCCCGCCACGCCCGATTCTCAACAGCAAGTTCAGATGAAATCGCTGGAAGAGTTTTCTTTGATCGTGTCGGGTCTTGTCCCCATCGGAGCGTGTATTTCCAGGGTAGAGGAGAAAAGGTGAAACTTTCCGCCGACCGAAGTTTCTTTAATTTAAAACACCGCTATCGATCGGCGCGCTTAAAATTACGCGTATTAAAATATTCCCGATCGGGGCTTGGCCATTGGAAAGAAATTGCAGTCGACGAATCAATCGCGTCTAGTAAAGAGTTCCCGAGCAGGTCAATGCGTTCGGATAATTAATCGCAGTTATCGAAAGGCGAAACTCTGTGACGGCTTTCATTTTTACAGCGTAAGAAAAGGTACTGATGAATAAATTGTAGATGTTGGAGAAAGTGAAAATAAAACGACTTGATTGAAATTCACAATCTATTTAGAATTTTGTAATATATTCTTCTTATAACATCTTCTTTTGTGTTATAGTATCATTCTCTCAATTATTTCTTGTTATCCAAATTATCGATATATTGTTTAATTTAATAATTTATTCGTTGCCAGTGATTTGAAGATGAACGTACACAACTCGGACTTGAGTGTGAAGGTATAAAACTTACCAACTTCGTATATCTTCAATATCGCACTGTGTCTCCAAATGAGACTAACATGCGCAAATTGCACCGCATCTGCGAGGCCGCGGGAATTTCACGCGCAAACTGTAAAAATAAATTAGCGAGAGAGAATGCGCTATGTTTGCCGGTTTTTTTCTGCTGCGGTAGTGCCAGTTTATTTATTTCGCTTCGATCGAATTCCGTGTGATGCTACAGATACTCAGACATTGGTATTTGCGTTTTCGACCAAAGATTGCACCCTAAAATACCGATACAGTTTTTTTTTAAATAGCCAGGGGAAGGAATTTCGAGCTTTCCAACATTTTTCCAGGCGAGGGTTTAATTTTAGGGTTTAATAGCGAGAAGCAGTCCCACAATGGCGCGCGGCGATTTTTCCTCGCCAGTCATTCTTGAAATAATTTCTGCATGACTGCCGCACACATCAGTTCGCACGCGGACAAATACGTTTACCCAAATACATCGTGCGCGAATTTGGTGTAAATAAGCGGGAAATGGGATGCTTAAATACGTGTGGTTATGTTATGCAAGAGGCAGCACTGCGGCATTGAAACATTTCCGCTGGCGGAAATTTGTTTTCCTGAATCACCGGAGTTTTGAAAAAAAATTTTGATGTCTATTTGTATATCGACACGCGTGGTACATTTCCCTTCATTCGAGATAAATGCTGGATACACCATTTATTCCAATAGCCTATATCGGCGTTCGCTAAACATGGTCATCGTAATCGAGCGGTTAAACGCAACGTTTGACCAATTGAAACCATATTTTTTGTGTCACTGCATATTTCAATATTTTTATCATTAGCGATCAATTAAAAGAAAATAACTTTTTTTCTAGGAGAAGAGTGAGAAAGAGAAAAGACTTTTCTTTAAAAAAATATATATATATTTTACTAAAAACGTAGAGCACACATAAATTATTGTATTAAACTAATTAGAGCTTAATAATTGACAATGATCCTAAACATCGTTAGTATTCACATTTCAGTTTTTATAATTCAGTTTTTATAAAAAATTTGCAATATGTCTTAATTTTTTTCTAGTCTATAACCTATACTTTTTTCATAATATATGCGTAGAGACTTTAAGTTTCATAATGCTCTAAAAGAATCAATTATTGTTAATTTTAATTATGCAATACGTTTATAGCTTAACATGATAAGCAGTTTCTTTTAATTAAACGCAGGGGCATTTCGCAAACGAAGGCTGATTATATTGTTTAGATGCACGGGTCAATTGGTCACGAAGACACGATCTCGGTCATGAATAATGCAAACGTTCGGCAGAATGGTTTTAATGAAATAGCTTTTAAATTCGCCCCTAATAAGAAGGTGTTAGTCGTGTAATCTGGCAAATTACAATTCCCTCTCTAATTATGAACACTTGATGTGAATTCATGTGAATGCATTCTAATCTATCTGGACGTCCAAAATAATTTTTAAAAAACAATTTAATTATTTCAAAATTTATTTAAACTAGACATATAGTTTATATTCGTAACATAGAGCACTGAAGATGTCTTTGTAGCCCTGTCTATTAATTACAAATTAATTTTACATGTCTTGGCGAAGTAATTTCATTTATCGACGTTTCTTTGTCACAAGCCGTGTTATAATTCTTTCAGCCCTCCGGGCGACTTTCCTTACCCCGTCATGTTGGAATGTTGCACAGTCTGCACGTCTTGCAGATCTACCGGGGAGCTTTACATATTTTAACGAAATGTCTTCCGCCATACGGCAACGCCATATGGCTCATGTATTTAATTATTTATTATCCGAGAGTACTTTTGCCTTTGAAGTTCCTCGAGGTAGAATGCGGGTGGCATCGGACGATGGAAATACTTTCGTATGCCTTATATTTTGCGGGCACATATACATGTTATATATAATGGGAATAAGACAAAATATACGTCGAATAATGGAAAAATTCCCTGAAAAAACAAATAAAGCGTGCCAAATTTGCGAAATCTACTACTCCACATTAATGCGTATTATCTAATTATGCGCGACACATCGATATCTGACATATCCAAAAGTTATTGCCGGATCCGAAGTGTACCGCGCAAAATAATAATTACCACGTCGAATCGATATTTATTATTTGCATGCACGTGTGCGTCGATATGTGCTGTTGAAAAACCAGTTCCATACATTTTGGTTTATAATGAAATAAAGACAGCTGCGCGTTTGCTATCATTTTTCAATTACAAATTCCGCGCACGGCGCTAGCAAATTCAGCGTTACGAGTAAAATAAAACCACATAATTGAAATATTGATTTTCATGCTGAGTTCGTGAGCTCAACCGGTTATTAATGTCTACGGGTTTACGCGAGATAAACCTGATCGCCTGATATCACAATATTTGGAAGTAACATTTTATCTGCCTATTGTAAAAGAATATTCTTTGCTTGTATTACATTTCGGCAATTATATAATAGTTCTATTTTCTGGAAAAGTCGACATTATTATCCTGATTTTGTTATATAATGTTATTTGTTAATTCGTAATACATTTAAATTATTAATAATTATATGATTTATTTCAACATTTATATATAATTAGAGAATTTTTTTCTACTGTCACGCCTTTTAATTTTATGATGAAATTTAAGATAATTTTATTATATTAAAAGATTTATGTTTATATTATTATATTAATGTAATTAAAATTTATGTTTTTGTAAGATTACATTAATATTGTTTTTTTCACTGGAAGAGATTGTTGTACTAACATTACATCGAATTACGTTTATAGATTAAAGAGATAATAAGTGATGAAACACGTGGAGTTTAAAAATTGTCGACTACGATCCTGATTTATGTGATAAGTTTCACGATAGATATTTTTCTCTTATCGGCAATATCACGGTTCGGGATTTTAATTGGAATCGCCGATCTGTGAAAGCACGCGCCTGTTTTCAACGTCACAATTTCACACCTTGCGCGAGAATTTTCTGAAAAACAATCGGCGTGGATTTCCCGTGGACGACTGCATGAAAATCTCACATTCAACCCTCTGGCTTTCGAATGGGCAAGCATTTCATCGTGGATGTAGAATGAGTCATGGGATCGGGGGTGAGTCGTAATTCCGTTTGCATTTGGGGGCTCGTTCGGGAATAAAAACAATAAAAAAAGGTTCCTATAAACATGGCCCGGGAAATGCACAGCTCTGCAGGGAGTACTAGGAAAGGACGGGGGTGGATAGAGGGATGAGAGATAAAAAATTACTCTCGTCGTTTTTGACATCGTGTACAATCCTCTAAAAAAAATCCAAACTATTATGCGCGATACGTATGCCTCTTAACGCGTTACAGTTCGGAGTGGAGTGTCGCTCGACATACTTTATCGTGATGTATTTTTATCCGGAAACACAGGAATTATGGTCATAAATAATCGTCACATATCGTGTAAAGAACAGTAGTTTAAGCTGTCGAGGAACAAGATAACATTTGCATTTATTAACATTCGTTGTTTATGTGCATGTTGCAGTCCAATCTAATAAGTGGAAGTTTTGTTAAACAATAATAATTAACACGTATGTGATAAATTTTAAGTCGACCCGACTGGCAAGAGATGGTATTCTATTAATTACTACGTATCAACCATACGGATTGTGGTCCTCTACGTGTGACAAATTTAATTTTAATAAATGCTAAAGCATCTATTATATTCTCCCCCCTCCCCCCAAACGCACTCCCATCACGAAAACTGTTAGAAAATTTATTGCGAAAAATATTACCTCAGCCAGGAAAAAATAATAATTAAGATATGACCGTGATGTGTATAACACAATTTAAATTGAAAAAAGGCCATGAAACGGTCATAGCGGATCTGAGTGCTTAAATAATATTAATGTGTGATTTTTCTATAAGTTTTATTCATTTTAGGGAATTTGAGTAAATTTTAGCTATATATATATTTATTTAATATAATTATAATTAAAACAGAAATTTTTATATATATAATTAATGGTATTTATTTAAATATTAATTCCGAAAAAATATCTACGCGCGACGAATAACAATATTTTAAATAATATGCTATATCCGATCAGTCACTAGTATAATTATTAGGCATTAATGCCAACCGAGCTCTATGACGAATCTTGTGAGTATTTCTTGCAAAGTGCATAACCGCGGCCCTGTGATCGGTATCTCAGAAATCCCATAGCTCGCGGCGGCGATTGTACGTCAGGAACCGCAGGGAGCTGTCCGTGGGAGATCGGTTGATTCCCCGGGAGGCCGCGCCAGCCCCCGGTTAGGTATCCCTTCTCCGGAATAGCTCCGGCCCCGTACCACCGTTCTCGAGTTCAGCTTTGACTCTCTACTCTCGGTGGAGGTTTCTTCTTCCGCCCTCTGCATTCGGCCAAGAGCCATTTCCATCCTGCAAGAGCGCCGCGCCATGCACGCCACTCGCTTGGAATTTACAGTTCTGCAGATTGCGGGGAAACAAACGGTGCTTCTCGGTACTTCTCGCTTGCGAGGCGAACCAAGCTTCTTCCGCGAAGACCGTGCATGGAAGTGCTCCGGCGCGATGTGCAGTCGAGAGACCTTGAAGAGATACAAAGAAAGAAATGCGAGCAAAGTGCGGCGAAGTCCGTAAAATTCGGAGGTCGAGCTGACGTCTCTCTTGATTCGACGGTCGCTTCGTCATCGCTGTATCTCGCACCGATAATGCAATCTGCAGTAAAAACGGCGAAGTCAGTAAACGACTGAGTTACCTTACGGCCCTGGGATTTGTCATGTTGCTCAGTCAGACGGTAGATCGTTTCCGC
Source organism: Aphaenogaster floridana (assembly GCA_003063835.1). Lineage (NCBI taxonomy): Eukaryota > Metazoa > Arthropoda > Insecta > Hymenoptera > Formicidae > Aphaenogaster > Aphaenogaster floridana. Next base: position 1,303,117 of record NJRP01000002.1, read on the forward strand.
CCGCCTCCCTCGTCAGGACGAAAGGAAAAATAGATCTTTCTCCTTTATTGGCGACTTCGCTTCGCTCTGCTCGATAGGAGGAAACTGAGAGAGCGCGCGCCGTCGAGCGGCCTTTGGGAAAAGAGCAATCTCAAGTGAAGTTGCAGAAGGGATTGGGAAAAGAAGGCGAGTGTACGAAAAAGCTTCGCGAAATTTACAGAAGCTACCAGCGCAGCATCGTCGAACAGGGCGAATGAACGGAGACGATTGTCAATTAAAAGAGACGAGCTTTCGAGAGTATCGAACGCATTTCCTATATAACGCGTGATTCTTCCAGCTGTTTGTCAGTAACGGCATTCCTACAGCGGCGAAGTGGTACGGAGTATGGCAAACGAACGCTCTATTTTGTCGCGGAAAGGGAGAGGGAGGGATGGTAGACAAGCGGAAGATGAAACGCGCGTTTCTCCTCTCTTTCTCCCTACATTTTTATTGTTGAATCTCTTATATTTACCGAATTTACGGCGCTGCAGATTGTAGGAAACAAACGGTCGCTCCGCGCGCTTTCAGTGCTACAGACAGAAAGCTAACCGAGCGTCCTTTGGGAGGACTAAAGCTCGATATCAGCTCGAGGAAGGCGCGCGAGAGCTTCTGTGGCAGGACCGCGCAAGGAAAAATACGGGGACGAGGAAGAGATGGGTGTATCGGCTTTATGGAATTCAGAGAACGAATAGAATCAAGAATGAGAGCAATATTGAAAGCTTCTTTCTTACCATGATTTAACCTTTTTTTTTTGTTTACGTTCATGGTTACATTTATAACTGTAAATATAATTGCATGCATTACACGATAATCTATGTCAAATTGAAACGATTATACTTTCAATAAACTTGCATTTAAAATAATTTTAATCTCTAAATCTGGAATTAACATTTTATCACATACACACACACACATACACACACACACACACACACACACACACACACACACACACACACACACACACACACACACACACATATCTGGTAAGATAAAAAATTTTATAACGACTTAAACTTGAAGATTTATAAACAGACGAAATCTTATTTTATCTGACGCTTGAATGAGATCTAATAAAAATCAATTTGAAGTTAAAATTTTTAGCATTTCTTAAATTAAAAAAATAATAGCGCTTAAATTTTGATTAAGAATATATTAATTCCAAAGTTGTAATAAAAGTATCATGTCATGTCCAAAGTATGTTTCGTGCTGAACAGTCTATGTGTGTTTAATTTATGTTTAGTTACGATGTTTATCGCATAGAATCAGTGTGAATCCAAGTCTTAAAATTCAACCGTATTGACTCAGAGTCTGTTTCATCTTCTACAACATAGCGCGCTCTTTAGTCTCGATCTTCCTCCACCTTCGTACCTTGAAACGAAGTTGTCGAGATAGTCCGACCGATAAGAGTTTTAACTTCGCAGGCGAGAGTATTAAAGTATTTGGTTATCAGCCTCGTCTGAGAACTTTCAAGTACTCGGGGCTTAACCTTACCAATCTACAGTTTAGACGCCCGGCTGCCGTTTTCTCATTCGGCCGTCTCGAAAATTGCGATACGCCCGGAAATCCTCCCGGAATACGGTCTCGTTACATTGTAAATTCGAAAATCTTCGTTTAGCGCCCGGCTGAAAATTGCGCGAGCGCAGTAGCGGTGCTGCATTCGAATGATGAAATTTTCCAATGCGCGAGCGAAGCATTCAGTTTATGCAAAATATATTTAACGAGATGCGGGGCAACAAAACATTTCACCGTTTCACGATGCATTCGTTTCAAGATCAACACATTTTTGCTCTCAAACACTCAAACAAAGACGTCGACGATTCTGCCGCACATTTATCAAGCTACGAAATTAATTTTACCCTCCGTCAAAGGGATTAATGTATTAGTAACAAAATACGTGTGATACGAAATAAACAATTAATCATTGACAATAACGCAGTTAGGCGTGACAATGTATTGTTTTCCGATAGCCAATCAAGCAGCAGGTAGAGCGTCCGGAATTCGCTATCAGTCTATCCAATTAGCGAACAATTGCCCGACGTTTCTTGTTAATGTACTGAAATCCTCAAAAACTGGCGAGAGTAATGAGAAATTTGGTTTGAATCTAACTCGTTTTGCTCGATAAAATTTAAAATTACGATGATATGCACTTACTCGGCGTCGCACCAGAGAAATCATACGCGTGATAATTGTTACATTCATGTTTCAGGCCAAGTCAATGAAAACTTATCATAATATCGCACATTAATCATTATACTCAATCAATTTGCATTATATTGAAAAAATCAGGAGAAAGTTACTTTTGAAATTTTTTGCAGCGTTTTATATAACGACGCTGTTACGCTGTAAATTCGTGCCCGTTTGCATGTAGACAACAGCAACGTTATTTAATATCACGCGAAAATGGATCTTTAAATCGCTGAAGCCGTCCGTGCTGTGCCATCTCGCGTGTGCATACGCTCGTGCGTCTATAGGGAACGATAAAAATAATGTATGTACGAGGTAAGGTGGTAGAGGTATTACTCGCGCGTGCAGCTTCGTATTAATTCATAAATGGTTGCGACACGACAAGGCTGCCCGGCGGCCCCGAATGAAAGAACGTACCGGCACATTTTGTCTCGCTCGTTGTATTAACCCCCGGTGTTATGTCACTCGAGAGTATACTTCCTGCGAATATGGCATGAAATTCGCGAGGATCCTCTCAACGAGCCATGTAACATTGCTCTTAGGAATGCGCGAATATTAAAGCATAAATTGTGAGCCGCGTGCAAGATGTGTGAGGAAGAGAGATACGTTTTGTTTCCGTATTATGCATTATATCTCTCGTGCAAGTCGAGTTCATGTAATGCTGTAATGTTGGAAACACTCGTAACTGTAATTTCCTTTTGTACTTGAGATAATAAAAATACTATTATCTTATAATTGCATTGCATTCAGATATGGTAATCTTTTCAATATATGCGCGACGATAAGCAAAATTTAATTTATATCCTCATTTCATTATAAATATAATAATTATCTAATATGCATGTGTGTGTGTTCATTTCACATCTTGCATAATAAATTCCTTATAAATTTATTTATTATAATTATTTTTTCAATATCTGTTTTTATTTCTAACTAAAAATTATTTGTGTGTACAAGACGTGAATGTCTTAATGTTGTGCAGAAAATTATTATCGCATATGCATTTCATTAGAAGAATACAAGGACATGGCGTATCCAGATTGATACGCAAAATCACACGATACGCTGAGCCCCCTATTATGGTTATCCAGGTGTCCGCCACAATTCCATCATATTAACTTCTATCATGATCTCAACTCAGGCGAACTGTATGTCAGGCAGGAGAGATAGTAGCAACTGTCATGATACGTACATGATGGTAGTGTCTTATACAAATCCAGAGGGAAGTGTCACTTCCATCGTGTCGGTCCGATTTCTATCAGAATTTCATAATTATATATTTGAAGCGCAATACTATTATTAAATAATATTTAATTGATATATTTTGCCGCTGCATAGCAATAAAAAAAATTATTATTGAAAGGTTACTTATACGTCAATGTCATAAGAAAAATTACGTATATACATAAATAACAATATATACTATTAATGAGATCATATATTAAGATATGTACATATATTAACATATTATATATTCTCATAATATATATATATATATATAGACACACGCACGCGCACGCACGTACGCACGCACGCACACACACTCACATCTCTATATGGAAGTAGTATTCATTAAAAATTTGTGAACTGAATTTTTTTATATGACGCCATTAACGTATAAATGTTCTTTTTAATAATAAATTTAATAACAAAGATTTCCTATTTTAAATCAGAAAGAAATCTTTTCTTCGCCAGTGAATAATTAACAGGAACGTAATATAAGAAACCGACATAACTGGCAACAATTATATAGAGTTTATTTCGACGTTTCGACCATGGGTTGTGGTCCTTTTCAAGTACAATTCAACTAGACTAGCGATAACATTTCAAGATGTAAAGCGCGTCCAAGTGAGAAAGAATTAATTAAATATAAAATATGTTATTGTGTTGTAAAATTATAAAATTACAGAAGGATAATTTGTTAAGAAACACCGAACAGTATCTCGCAGAAGATAGCAGTAGATTGATTCTCTTCAGCATTCTACTGCTATCTTCTGCGAGATATTGTTTGGTAATTCTTAACAAATTATCCTTCTGTAATTTTATAATTTTACAACACAATGACATATTTTATATTTAATTTATTCTTTCTCACTTGGACGCGCTTTACACACATCTTGAAATGTTATCGCTAGTCTAGTTAAATTGTACTTGAAAAGGACCACAACCCATGGTCGAAACGTCGAGATTAACTCTATATAATTGTTGCCAGTTGTGTCGGTTTTTTATATTACGTTCCTATTTCTTATTTTTTTACAATAAGGACAACTTTAATCAATTTTTAAAGGTTATCAGATAACTGAGAAAATTAAAAAAGTATAGGTAGATTATATTTGTGAACAATGTACGAAAGAATTTTTAATTAAAACTTACAAATTATCGTGATCATTAAATTTACTGGAACTAATTATCATCTGCCGCTAATCGTAAATGTTGCGAGGTAAAAAATATTACGAATGTGCATATTACATTAATCAACGGCGAAAGATCGGTCATTTGACGAGGAAATAACGCGCGGTTACGTCACGTCATCAGACAGGGCATTCACTCACATCGTTATAGTGCATAATATTTCATCGAGCTCGTTACCTCCCAATTTGCTTTCGCAATTAATGAAATCCTACTGGCGTGGCATTGCGTCCCAAACCAATCCAGACAATGGTACATCCGATCTAAATGTAAGCGAGTCACGTTTGCGGCTGACCCATGTCTGTACTTATACATAATATTCTGGCAATTACAACTTTGATGCATCGAGCGATGATTAATTTTGAGATTTATCTCGAGATAAACTTGTGTGATCTTATTATTCAAGCGCATAGTACTTACGAAAACGCAACAACGTATTCTACAGCGTGATTGGTTGTACGAAGAAAATTTATGTTGCGATGCTTAATCATGAGGTGGTTCTAAAGTGAAAGCAATTTCAACGCAAAAGATTTCATGAAGCCATACTTGACCTTTCATTTTACAAGTGGAATTTACAACCGCGTAAAGTATTGTGTGAAATTTGTGAGAAATAGAACAAAATGATTATACAATACTAAATATACTTATTGTAAATATAGCTACGACGATTATAAATTACGGGATTGTAATGAGAAAGGTGTAAAATATGACGTTTGCAAAGATGAGACGACCGTAATTTACGATCCAGGAAATTTATCTAAATTGCCGTAGAACGCGTTCTGCGTTGCGCCATTTTTCATACACACCACGGCATTATGGTAATGCGGCAATAAGCGAGCAGATTTAAACTTGGTGTAACGGGTGTAGTTCGATGCATCCGCGGATAACACGACCAACAAAGTAACATTATCTCGAGCTTTCTTATGCTAATGAAATTTCGAGATTACAGCCGGAGAGAGAGCGAGGAGGCACTAAAAGCTCGTTAAAAACTGGTTGAGCTTCGTTAATTATTCTTTGGAAAAATGCAGTAGATGCTGTAAACAAACATTTAACATTACAGATTCATATATTAAACATTTTGAATTATAAATTGCAATTTATCAATAAAATATTGAAACGGTTGACCAATCTTTTCTTGATGCTAATGAATAAAATTATTTACACAATACCAGTATAAATTATATATTATTATTTGACGTGAATAATTAACTCCTCTCTCTCTCTCTCTCTCTCAACTTATGATCATAATATTTATATCTATATGTTATATAAATTGTGCAATAAATTAATGACACATTAACGTCATCTCACGATGTAAAATCAGATGACCGATTCTACTGAAATAATCGGTTTAAACTCTGGTACTCTGAGTTATGTTATTATATAATTTTATATGCGTGCATAAATAATAAATCAATGTGGCAATGATAAATAAATTATGTAAGCCGATAAATGAAGAGAATCAAATATGATCTCCAAATATGGAGACCCGATATTACGTGTATTACTGGAGTTCGTGGTCGATACATTCTAACGAGGAAGAAAGAAGAAAGCACAATTGAACGAGGGAATGTCAAATGAACAACGTGCACTAGAAATCCGCTAATGGAAATCCGGAAGAAAAAGGGGGGTAAGAGGCGCGCTGCTCCAGTGTCAATAAAGCAACGAAGATTGTTGGACGGCGTGCACTCTTTCTATAACCTTCTCGTAGGGTAGATACACGGCAGCTGTAGTTGCAATGCGGCGAATATGTTAAATAGGTTGCGGTGCAATGAGCGAGCCATGCATAGCGCGATGCAACGTTAGTGACGGCTGTGGTATGTAACGGTCCTCCTCAGTTTAGATCGTTCTGCGCCTTGTAATTTTCGAGATCGTGTACTCATGCTTTGCCGATTTTGCAGCTAAAATAATCTGCTGGAATAAGCTGGTACAAGATTACAGTAGCTCTCCAAAATTGCAATACTTGAAATTTTTATTATTTACGTCAAGTTTAATTTACACTGGTACAAAATGTTGATATTTAAAATTTGTATTGATAGATTACAGGATTATAGGCCCAGATAAGACACGACATAAATTTATTTGATATAATTATTTAAAACGTGTCTCAAGAGTATAATATAAAGTTATGAGTGATTGTAACCTTCATTATTACAATTGTGCTTATTAAACAAAATTACTTATATCGTTTATAAGCATGAGGCAAAAAGCTTTGTATCGTTGTTATAATTTCTATATGCAAGTTGTATAATTTTATATAGGAGAATGCGGGGCATAACGCTAAGGTTTATACAAGTTTACAACGTATTAAAAATAAATAAATGAACTTTGTTTGGCACTAAAATATTCTTTGAAATATCCACTATAAAGAAAATACAAGTTTTACTACAAAAGAATAGTTTGAAAGCACGAAATTATTGTTTTTTGAAAACGTGAGTTAACCTTAGTATGGATTTTATGCGGGGCATAATGGGATACCTTATAAAACTTGTTTATTTCTTAAATATTAATATCCAAAATTTCTTAGAAATAATTTTTTACAACACGCAATATATGTAAAAATGTATTCTTACACTTTCAAAATATAAATAAATATTATTACAATATAGGTAAATGAAAATCAAAATGTGGTGTAATAATTTTTGGTACAATATATTGCACAACATAACATATATACTGATATATCATATGAAAAGGAAAAATAAAACATTTGTCCCGTTATGCCCTGCAATGTATAAGTTTACTTTAGGTAATATAAATCATCACAGATAATCGATATTTGCACAAACACTTTACTAAATTGACAAGAAAAGATCATTTAATAATGTAAATATACTTACGGTAATAAAAAATAGAATTTTATCTTTGCTTACCATATGTAAATGTCTCAAAAAAACTCAGTCGCGGAGAGCATAGCGAACGCATTAAATAATTTCTAGCATCTTTCAGCTAAAAATAATATGGAAACTGATAACAGTACGCGGGTAGGGACGTCTAAGAGTAATAATTTCCATACATTTCATTACATGGCAGCATCTCTGTAAAGAGATATCGACCATATCCCATTATACCCCGTGGTCCCATTATGCCCGCCTTTCCCTACAATTATTATATACATTTTATATGCAATGTCTTGCCTGACTATTACCCACTGTCTTGCATCATTAGCGAGTGCGGTTTGTAGCCTCACGATGACGATTTAATCGGTCATTGCTCATGCGAGCAAATTTAGATTTTATTTTTAGCCGGACTTGCGGACTTGTGGCTAAGCTATTAACTATTTGCGGTGACGTGGTTAATTTATGTGTGCAGTAGATATTAATTAGCGTATCGTGACGCGATGGAGGCAATTAATGTAACAAAGTGAAACGTTACGTACGCGGCATTCCGAGTTAATTTCGGTGAAATTATACATTTCCTTTAAACTTTAATTAGACGCCATACAGCAGCGTGGAAAATACGAGGAAGTCAGGAGACGCGCGCGCAGGGAATTAGAGGGCGAAGCCATTTCTCCCAAAATGCGATGGAGAGAAATGCTTTCGGTGAGCGGAGCCGGTAGCATGCCGGTAAACGAGGAGGATCCCCGGAATACTCGCACGTGAACACGTTAAGAAAACTCTGCAAAGCAATAGCAAGTTACAAACAATGCATGTATGCCCCAGAAACGTCGGGATTTGGCAAATGGAACAATAGATGCACTAAATAAATAAAGTATGAGGAAGCTAGCAGCCTTTCGCATATTATCGCATGACATAGCTTTTCTGACAACTTATATATAATTTATATATAATCATATTTGTCAAGCTTATAGACAGGCATCTACAAATAAACGCGATGTATACTTTATTTTTTCTTATTGTTATTACGTATAAAGTAATACTTTAAATATTCAAGGTACAGATTATATGCATGGTCGTTCAACTCAGATTCCTTCAAAGCATCATGGATTCGTGGTCTGAATGCTATTCACGTGCGAGGGGCCGATTGTTCGCGCGGACAATGCGTCATGAGTGAAAAAATTGGGTCAGCACGGGGAGAACGCTGGTTCTCGTAGACACGCCACCCTGGGATAGGGGGTTCATTCGCGTACACGTAGCCAGGAAAATAAAAGGCTTGAATGGACGGTCCGAGGGAGCAACGAGAACTCGCCCGGGGTGTTGCGCGAACCCAGGTCGTCCGTCCGTACGTGTGCAGTTGCTTTACCGTATGATGCAGCTTGCGCGTAAGCGAAAAAGAGATGATGCAGAGAGAGAGAGAGAGAGAGAGAGAGAGAGAGAGAGAGAGAGAGAGAGAGAGAGGTGGATGGAGGGTGTGTAAAGTGGCCTCGTTTGGAAATAGGCACTTGGCCGAGCCGATCTTTCCACGCAAGGCACTTTCTTATATGTCCGAGAACATTTCTTCGCGATCGCATTTAGAATCGCAGAATTTGCAGAGAGGCATTTTTAAAAAACGGCAGTCATTTTTAACTCAGGAGTTTGTCTGCTGACATAGTAGTCTTATGGAAATTTGTCGGAATAGATCTTTCTGCTCTGAAAATACCGAAAAGAATTCAGAAAAAGGAGAAATTATCTCATAATCGTGTATGCTTTATAAGAGAAAATTTTAATATTAAATTTCTTTTTTAATTTAGCTTTGTAATATTTTTTAGAGGAAGTTTAGAAATTGTTTGCCTAATTTTTGCAATTTTTTTATATTGAATATCCTTGCAATCAATATAATATAATTTAAGAATAAAACTGATAATGTTAGGCTCGCAGATATAAAATTGTAAAAAATTTTTCATTCACGCTTCCATCATAGTCGTGACACGACACTCGCGTCCCTCTCCACTTACGAAACTGTTTAGTTCACTAAAAAAATTTTATCATTAGCTTCTATTAAATTTACCTTTGTTATACATTTAATTATACCTTTAATTCGTTTTCAAAAACTTATTTACTTGTTCATTTCATCATCTAATAATTCTTACTAATTACATATTTGTATTTTTTTTAGTGGAGGTGACGTGATCTTTTATTCCATTCAACATTTCATTCTTTAATTGTACGCACTGAGAGAAGAGGACTCAAATCGGAGTCGAAACGTTTGCGAGTTTTTGCTTTGTATTTTGTTTTGTAATCTGTAATTTTAAATAATAAAGTTGTTCGCCCTGACACAGCGGCGTTGGCTCACATTGGCTTTTCCCAAAATTTTTTTTATGATAATATAATTTGTTATATATTTAAGCTTTTTCTATATCTATCTTTTTTTTACGAAAAGTTTGTTCTAAAGTTGATTCTAATTCCTTCAAACTCGTTCGAGTATATTATTAAAATTCTATTCGGCGAGCCAGCCTGCCCATTCCATCAAAAAGCTGCTTTGTAATATGTCCCGCGATTCTAATTGCGATAGAATTCGCCGCGTGATTATTTCACGAATGATTTCCGGTATTCGGTTATCAGCGCCGCACGCACAGCGCAATCTAATCTATTCGAGGCATGGCTTTTTATTTTTGCGTGCACGCTCTGTAAAGTAGAGCATTATTTGAATATCTGGAAGACATCCTGGGCTTAATCGCGCGAATTCTTTCACGCGCCTGTCGTAAAAGCGAACCTTCCGTCGCTCCTATTATTCCGGTTAATAAGTAGGGGATATTAAATTTTTTTCTCATCCTAGTATATATATATATATATTTGTTTTGCCAACCTTGTCCCGTTAATTTCATTACCGTCTTGCCAGGAATCTACAGCGAAGTTTAAAATCATCATCGATATCTAGAGTGAGATTAATTCACGGCGCTTATCAGCACTAACCTCGTGTTTCGGCCGAACTCGCACGAATCGTCGCTTTACGACAGCTTTTTGGTATAAAGAGGAAATTATCCTCCATATGGGATAGCAGCGTCAAAAGCGGATTTATCTGAATAGGATGCTATCTATACGCATAAAGCGGTCGGGCTCCTTCAAGATTCGCGATAAAGGAAAAGCCGCAAATCGTCTTTTTGTCGTGCGCAATCACGCCACGATAGCGAACGAATACACATATGATGTACACACGTATACACATGCACTTTGTACATGTATTTCTCAACGCGATTCTCGGAAAAGTGGAAAAATTGGGCAGGGATGAGAAAGAGAGAGTGAGAGAAGGGGGGGGGGGTGGGGAGGCTAATGCGACGAGAGATGATGGAATTTGCAAATCACCCTGCACTTCACTTTTCCCTCCCTTGTTCTCGATTCCCCCGACCCTCCAAATCCTCATCTCCCCATTTTCCTACCCCTCTCATCTGTAAACCCTATGCACCGTACTTTCCTGGCGCCTGACTTAAGGGAGCCGTACATTTCACACTCGCGCGAACGTTCTTGTTAACCCTAGCCGGTTTTAATAAAAAGTTCAAGAGCCGACGCCCCGCCGCTCACACTCGACAGTCATCGATCAGCGCGCTGAAGCCTGCAACTTAGTGTCTGCAACTCGTAACTGAAACGTGCACGTAACGAGTTTCTACGTTACACTCATGTCAGAAGACTCGGAAATAGTTGAGGATAGAGAAGTTAATTATTTTATGAAAACATTGGAAATCTCGGTTCTTCTGAAATTAATTTAATTTTTAGTCTATTTTTGGGCGACATTAGTTAAATTATATTAATTTATTAAGTTATTCTAATATCAAATCGTTATTATTTAGAAATTATGTTCATTAAATAAATAACTATTATTAATATTTATATTTAATCTATAATGATCATTCAAAAATAATCTTCACAAAGGGTGCATAAGCAAATTGAGTGAAAATTTATCAAAGTAAACGGTAACGTCTCGCGGGTGATATAAGGTGTGAATAAAATTGGTAGCTCGTAAATTACACCTTTACAGAAAACCTGCACGTCTTTCTATAACGTAAGAGAAGACATGGATGAGATGTAATGACCTAAGAAATGAGGCAGCGAGGAAGTATTATACCCATCAAAGAACCTATAATCTTATCCGACCCTTTCAAGGGACTAGCCGCTATCTCCCTTAATCATTTCATACGTAGCCTATTCAAGTCTTTCTATCCCGACTCTCCTTTCAGGAGAGAATAGTTCTTGGTCTTTTTCATCGTTGGTTCATGTCTTTAATAAATGGCTCGATGAAGCATGGAGTTGGTCATAAGATATATTTCACCTAATCGACTTTTATATGGTTACCTCAAATATATCGCGCGCATTGATTGCCACTGTATATATATTTAATTTAAAAGTTTGAATTTAATAAGTCCATATTACACCTGATTTTAACGATGGCAAACATGATGCTAGAAAAATTAGAAGAAGCATGTGACAGAAAATTTCGTTTAAAATTTAGACTTTATTCGTTCACATAAAATAATCATTTTCGTCATCATTTTAATCGTTTTCATAACGGTCAAGTTTGTGCAAAGACAGCTTACTTTTTAGATATCAAATGTAATTAAACTTTTAAGCCGTTAAATACTTTTCTTTAACGATATATGGGTCGTTGGAGCAATTTTACTCGACCATGTGTGCGGTAGTTACGTTCTATTCTCATCAAACAAAAACAGCAGAATTCCAACATTTCCAATTAACGTGGCGCTAGTGATGAATTAAATGTTCTCCCATGCGTCATCTCGAAATGACGTTCATTAACGAAGTTCGTGGAATTCTTCGGCTCGCGTGAAAGAGGATCCACCGCAAAACGTGCGAGGTGTTGACTCGGCGTTAATTTCACACTCTCACTCGCATGCAGTAGGTCGTACGGAGGCCCAAGCACGAATTGATTTCGAGATCGCCGAATCAGCCATTAATCACGCCGTTTACTGCAATAGCTGAAGGGAAGATAACTAGTTCAATAGTTGGCATGCGAGTCGATCGCTTACTGGCCGGTGCGAAACGTACGTTTCAAAGAGGCGTTATGATTGTAAGGCGTCGAAGTAATCGGCTGCTAACAAATCATTCAGCATTCACGCGCGTTTTCCCAGCGAGAGAATTATTTCACATGCGATCGCGAGTTCGCACAAAATCAGGCACGCCTTCCGAAAGAATCGTGTGATAGAATCGGATAAAATAGAAAAAGTGAAGTAGAACTTTGTTGAGTTTAGAGTTATTTAGGTTTTTTATTGTATCTCTTAATTACGTATTAAAATAAAATTAGATTGTAATTGCAATTAGAGACCCTCAAGAAGAGTCTGGCCACCGTGACATACAATGGCGGCTGCGCTAAAGAACAATGCACTCTATATAGAGTTTCTATATTAGTTAGAGACACTA
>NJRP01000002.1:1323559-1368116 GCA_003063835.1 Aphaenogaster floridana
ATCCACCGCAGCGACGAGATATTCCGGCCGCATCGAACAGCCTGTCGGCGCCGCGCCGCCCGATGTAGCAAGCTCGGAGAAAAAGCGGCCTGTAAACGTGACACGCGACCGCACGCGGGGATTTTGTATATTTGATCAAATTGTAACCATTACCGTTCGTGCATTACGGAAAATTTCATTTTAATCGCAATGCAGCAGAGCACTTCGATTGCCCGAACTAATTGCGAAACACGATGTCTGCATTATTGATTTTTTTAGGACAATGTCAAATTTGTTGATACAAGCAAAATTGTAAAAAAGTTATTTTTTAGAACTTTATATACGCTTTAAAATTTTTCGTAAAAATAACCAATAGAGTACTACATATATTTTATAACAATTGACATATTGTATTTTTTCGTAATATAAAGTAACATTTCCATCAATTAACGTAGGATTTATTTTACAATTAAAGAGATTTACAACGCTATGTCAAAGATCTCGAATCTCTCCGTAAATGAAAGACAAATAAAAGAGTTAATAAGATCTGGCAGAATAACGAGAAATTAATAATTTTGTACAAATAAATAATTAAAAATATAGAATGAATGCTTCACGAGCTTTGCTGAAACTGAGGCTAGTATAACACCTTGGATGATTATAAGTTCTCTAGAGTTCTCGGTGCTAACGCACTATCCTCACTCTAAACTCGTTTCCTGCAATTTTTCTACTTCGCTTTCTTTATTCGCGGCTTTAACGAGGCTCTAAAACTGCGTCATTACTATCGAGATAAAGTAACTTTTTCTTGAACGTAAAGTAATGCAACCTATATTTTCTCAAAAGTGGACGATACTTCGTGCAAGAGAATTCAGTGAATTTTCTTCTGTTCCTAAACTTGTCGAGAGTTTACATAGTTTCCCTATTTTTTAAAGTCCAAAAGAAACAAGATTCGCCTTGATCATTATTTTGTAACGCGTGATATATCTAACAAAATATTTGTTGCGTTGCATCGTGTTCGATTTATTCTGAAAATTTTCTCCCGTATAAAGCTTGGTGCAATCTATTGCCGTGAAAGTATATAGAAATGTTCTAAATTCTCTCGTACGATTCTATCTAATATCCGTGCTATTTCACGCTTTACTATTATAAATCAATGCACCGACGAAAACTTCCCAGTTTTGTTTCCTCGCATCGTAATATCATGCGATGATGCAAAATCGCCGGCTCGCGCAGCAAAATGTATCGGAGCTTGAGAAAGTAGAGCAGTAAAAAGGCCGACAAACAAAGTGACGGCCGCTAGGGACTGTAAATTTTCATCGATATACAAGGCAAAGCACACCGTGAGAAATGGCGTTGCGAGCAAATTGTACTAGCAGTCAGTATTTTTGCGCGACAGAGATTTATGACGATCGACGCGTTTCGCGAATTTCAGGCAGTCCGCTCGTGTTTGCTTCAGTATTTTCGAAATGGACGTTATGGCTTCCTCTGTGCAACATTGAGGGATTTTAAAATGGTTACAGAGTTCGACATTGAGAAATATATATTGAAAATAAAATATTTCGTCGTTGAGGAATATATATATATATATATTTATATACACCTAAATAAAGCCGTTCCTCAACGACGAAATATATATATATACATACACACATATCTCTGTAAGTTACAACGAACGATAAAGTTATAACAAACTTCAAGTCGAATTCGTTGCCCGAAGTTTCGTTGCATCCAATTATCCGTGAATTAATAAAGATAAGAAATTGCTGCAAGTGAAAAGCATCGATCGGTTTCTTAATAAAATTTATTGCAATAAGCGCGCTATACATCGTTAAAACCTACAGTTAAGTCTCACTCTGCCTTAGCCGTCGATTTAAGAATGCTCGACCATGTTTAAATTTACACGGAAAAGGAGCAGTCGACGCGATTTTGTGTGGAAGTTTAACCGCTTTCAAATATCTCATTAATTTCTGCCAATGGCAGACGCAAGTTCGCCGTTCCGCTGCAGTTTCGAAACTCCCGAGAGATCATACTCCGGGGCAAAATAAAGAAATGCAGGGAACTTTACTTGAGCCATCCCACTGCGGAGCGGCGAGACGAACAGAAAAGAAATAAGGAAAACAAGTATTTCTTCTTTCTGTTGAAACAGAGATATATGTGAGTGTATACGAATCATCATCCACGCGAAAAAACAAATCTAATTTTCTAGTAAGACTGACATACGGCAATGTAAGATATTCCAAATACATAAATGCAAATGCAAAAAGTAAAAAATATTTAAACTGTCTTCCTAAAGATAATCTAAGAACCGATAAATTAATATTTAGAGACGACATAATGCTAAATTAGAAATAAATTTTGGAAAATAATTATTCTTGGAAATTTGAATATTGTTAACCATCTTTCTGGAGCTGTGTGTGGTGTATGCAAAAAATGCATTTTTTCCCATTATAGAATCGATTTTTATATTCTAGTTACATGTTCCATTCATTTTGCATTAAATCGATATGGGAAATAGTGTCTAAAAATTTATAAACTTTATTTATAGAAGCTCAGAGAAAACTAGAGTTTGTTTTCAAAAAGATACAATTTCGGTCATAGATTGTTAAATTTATTGCAGAATAGTAGTGAACGGTATGTATATGAAATATCACCTATATGTACGTGCGTAACTTTTGTATATTCTACATGTTACTCTATACGCAAAATGTAAAGCAGAGAACAGGAGAACACGTCAGAATTGCGAATATGCCGGTTTCACTTCAATACGACTCGTATTTCACTCTACGTCGTGAAGCTGCGTATAGACGTTGCTTCCAGTTTTCGAAACTATTGTGATGTTTTTGTTTGTAACTACTCACCAAATACGTGCGCCGCTTCTATTCAGTCAGCTCTCAATTTGTGCAAGCACATATTTTTCCTATAAAAAAACAACTGACGTACGAGTCTAGCCGTGCATTAAAAATAATTTTAATAGTATAAAATTATTTTTAATGCACGGCTAGACTCCAAAGTATAAAATTTTGGACAATCAGTAATTATAAAATGATTCTAATGGATATCAGCGAATGATATTGTTAAAGAATCTATAGGCAAAGTGATGACTTTGAAGAAATACTAGTATAGTTAAATAATGTTAGTATAGTTAAGTAATACTAGTATAATTATAGTAATACTAGTATAGTGAAGTAATATATTTTTAAAAACTTCTGTAACATTTTCCATTTTCCGGACTTTTAACTTTTGCACGCGAATCACATCCAATTAAATCTCATTGTTTTATGCCACTAAAAGTTTTATGATTATAATTTCAACAGATCCATGTGAAAACGATCGCTTTTTACTTTTTCTTTGAGAAAAATTACTTCATTACTTTCTGGAATTCTTGATTGAGATAGATTTTAAACGGATTATATTCAGAGAAAGAAGGTCTTTTTCTCTCTATGTCTCTAAATATTATCTAGTCAAGATTGAACAAAAGGAAATTACGAGGTTTTATCGATCATACTTAGCGACTCGATTCGTTCATTTCTCCATCGATCCTCTGGAGATAACGTCTAATAATAGAGTATCCTCAAAGGATGAGCTAGAACGGTCGAATTGATCGGACGCTCATTACGGGAAGACAAATTTGTCCAGGAGCTATAAATTCGTGAGTCGGTCGTGCGGCGGAAAGTTCTCAAGATCGAAGTTCTACTGTAGAAACGTAGAACCGTAGAATCGAGGCGGTAGATCAGCAACGGGCACTTTATCAGCTAAAAGTCGGACATGGTTCGGCCGGAAGTACGACAGGGAGGAGCAGATTTACATGCGAACGGCGCATTCGAGTCCGCGACCTCTCGCATTCAGAGGACGTATTGCCCCTTATGGATACGCGCGATAACTCGCATAACTTATGCAATCTCGGCCGCCTCGCCATGCAAAGTGGGTTAGTCCGTTATTTCAATGAAACGACGTGGTCGCCGAACGAATGAAGTTGTAAAGGATACGAGAGTATGAGGACGCGATCGTTATCGCGTATAACTATAGAAAATAATGTATATGTCGTAGCCCGATTATTAAATCCGTCTTTTTATAAAACGTCTAGTCGTTGCTACCACATATATATAAGAAAAGATATACAATCGCGCTGTGTGCAGTATAATATTTTATAGTAAGGACAATATAGATACATAACTGACAGTTACGTATCTGATTGTACAAAATAATATCAAATCATAAATCATTTTCAAAGCTTATTTTTTCATATTTTTCTTCATATTAACCCTTTAAGACTCAGGCATCGATTTCGTTAGAGTAAAATTTACGATCAACGATCACAATAGTGGCTTGTTTAGCGGATTGTTTTACGAATTGAGATAGAGAATCTAGTTTCATATAAAACGGATCATTAGGAGTATTATACCGACCGAAACACTATTTTATCAATATAATACAAAACATTCGGGAAGAACTCAAAGTGAATGTACATATTTATGTAGGTACATTGGGCCTTAAAGGGTTAAAAATTAGTGCTTTTTGTCAAACAGAAATCCTAAGAATGCATTTTCTATGTGCATATTTGATAGTCATCTAGATTTAAAGAAACCTTAAAGAAAAACGTACGAAACGGTTACATTTATAAAATAATCATCATTAATATAAGAGATACTTTTTATTTTGTAAATTCTTTTCGATTCTGCACGATTCTCAGTCGCTTTAATAATCTTCTCTTTCCCCGTTTATTTCCCCCTTCTCCGTCGATGCACATCGCGATTCGATCCGGGAAAACAATCAACGACGGAGATCAACGCGGCAGCTCGCTTTCGTTTCCCGTCGTCGTTTTCAATCGGCAACGCGGGTTCAAATCGCCTGTAGCTTTTACCAATGGGATTTAATTAACTCCGTTCTCGAGGGAAGTAATAATGGCACATTTTAGATAAACTCGCGATGCGGGAGGTGAAGGCTAAGAAATGTCACTCGGGACATCGATTCATTCGGGAAAGGCGGCATCGTTATTGCATAATTTCTAGGTGGGATAACAAAGCGTAGCTGCGATATAAGACCGTCTGAAACAGCAGCGACTTCTCTGCTGCGCTTTCGCGATGGGAGTATCGAACGTATAATAACTCCATCATATTCTCGGTGTCTCCTATCTCACCAATTGCAGGCGGCAGCCGAAGTTTTAAGAGGATCTCGCTCGAGCTCGTAAAACGAAACTTGTGATCGTTCCCGTTTTATCTTTGCTTTCACCGATATCTATGCATTGAATACCACGATAATCTCTATCAAGTGTGACTTTCGGATTTATAATATGATAAGTTTCGTTTACATTTTCTATGAAACAATATGTATTTTAGTAGAGTAGCATACCGTGTATGCTATTAATAAAATATTTCGATCGCCATTTAAATGGTACCATCGATTATGCTGTCCCAAAGCTGAAGACACCAAAAAAATAACGGTAAAAAATCACGCTCTTTTCGCTGCCTTTTAACGAAATCGTATCCACGGTACGAGCAGGTGAGAAAAATTGGGAATGTTGAGTGAGCGCAGACGCAACGGCCGTATCGCGATGCATCCAAGTTTGATTAAGTGGCGGCCGTAACCCGCGCATGCCAGTATTAGCGAACTTGCCGGGAACTTGTTCATTAATGGATCGGAGCTCTCGCGGACGCCTTGGGTAAATCCACGCTGTAATCCGATGGACGAGCTCGTCGGACGGCAATTGAAACTGCCAGCGGCAGCCGAACTGCCGTCCCGGGTCGCCCGCAAGTAATATACGCGCGTATAATTAGTTGCGTCGCACACTCGATAGCGCTCACCGTTGGGGTGATTTGTTGGACATGGTAATTTTATCGCTCGTGCATGTCTACGTAGCGTGTTTCCGCCGTGAAGCTGTGTAGGGTTTGCGGATGCTTACTGCAACTCGATGCTATCGGACTGTCGATGCTAAAAGATAACTTGGAGAAGTTATCGTTGCGCAGCATTAATCATCGTCGAAATATACGTTGTATTTGCGAAGTGTAGCATTATGATATGTATTGTAAAAAAAATTATCTTTCCGGATGACCAGGGTCGAGTTATACTTCTGGAGAATCAAACGAGAAATATCGAAACGTCAAATGAAAAGCGTCGATACTTCAGTAGCGTCGTAATATCCTTAGTATAGTTAGCGTCGCAAGCGCCATATCCTGAAATACGGCCGGTCAGAAGATTGCGGAAATTGATGATGATAGAAGAGCGAGAACTTCGCCGTCCGGAAATTAGTGACTTGAAATAGAACGAGAAGCAGGTGCGCTTGATAAAAATATTAGGGTAAACCCTACCGTTATTACCCATTTACACAAACACATACGTTTATCGATCATTCGAGTATGAGAGTTTGTTTAATACTTTTGGGCGTACGTTAGTCTTTGTTTCTTCACTACGTGTACATCTTCATGGGGAATATCATAATATGAAGTAAAATCTACTTACCTCTTAATTTTATATTTATATCAGCTTATCGTTTCTCTCTCTCCAGTATAATTAATAATAATAAAACAAACATATAATATAAATAAATTAAAATTATATATATATATATATATGAAATATCATCAAGAATTCCTTGAATCTTCCTCGAAAATTCCTTCTTTTAATATCTATCAATTGCACTGAAAAAAAATTCTTGGTAAACTTGTAAGATGCATTTAGTAATACTTTTTTTGAAGTATTTGATTATTATTACCGATTATAATAATAATAACAAAACATTTTGTAATAATTATAAACATTTGTAATAATTATAAAAGAGCAAATTTTGTTTAGTTGAGCCAATTAAATTATGTAATACTTCTTATACGTTTAGTTGAAACTATTTTACCAAGGTGCTTGGTAACACTAACCAAGCCTGGATTTTTATAACCAAGTCTTTCTTTCCGTGTGTAGGAGTCAGGATGGAAACAGGTCGGTCGAACAGTCAATAAAAAACACATATGTTAAAAAAACATTTACATATTTATATATATAAAATATAATACAATTTGTTACAGTGTAGATGATAGTGTAGCGTTTAGATGTTAATATCGAGTGTAAATCGGATAGGTATAAATCTAATGTAAGAGCGTATGGAAGGATAGGGCGCTCGGTGTATGTATATTATAAAGATATAAGATGCGCTGTGTGTTTTTTTTAGCCACACCTATCCGAAGTAGGTATCGAGTGTGTAGTAAGGTGCCTATGAGGTTCCCCGGACGTCATTTAAATCTAAAACTATATACAGGACATTCTATGTACACGCACACGCTATTCGCTCGATTTCCTTATATGCACTCTCGCGCTTACGCATTACCGTATTCTCCGATCGTCGCGCGTCCGTGCCTCTGTTTTTCAACAAAGGACGCGAAACTCGCGCCGGCGATCGCTAATCCTCTACGTACAGTACATACATTTTCGATTTCCCGACCTTCACCGTCGTTTTCGTCAAGCCCGCGGCGACGTTGACATCGACCGACTTTTCGCACGCTTCAAAACGGGAATCATATCCACTCGAATTTGGTTCGGTACTCCCGATGGAATAAACATTTTTGTTGGAAATGGTGGAAGGTGGAAGTTGGAAGGCGTCAGCATACTTCGCGACGCCACGAAATTCGATTTTCCGGCGTCGCAACGTGGATTTTGCTTTCAAGAAAAAGGAAAAAGTATACCGTTGACTTCATATTTCGCGCACAATTTGCATAATAACTACTCTGCGTATATCACTGTCGAGGAAAACAATTTTGTTGTAATTAATTCTTCAGGTTACTTACTACGTTATTTTAAATTAAATAAAGCCTGATTTAAGTCCCTTTAACTGGGATTATCAAAAAGAGGAAGAAAATGACGCGATAGAAAAGAGAAATACTAATACAGACTACAAAATAATATTTTGTTAATAAAAATAATAAATTAATTGCGGTAAAAAAGATCAAAGTTTCAGAAAACCTTTGAAAATCGCCTCGGACGTTGTCGAAAAGATGGTGAACGCCAGCAATCGTTAGAAAAGAAAGATCACCTAACATATCTACGTACGATACAAGATCATCGAGTATAAATGTCGTAACACGTCGCGCTACCGTATGTTACCTAACATAATAATTATCCCAGTTTATTAAAGGACATTTACTCGTGACGCTTTGCTTGATTGTTCTGTTCATATCACCGGCGGTTCTTTAGCACCCATTCACGTCGCCGACGATCCGCGACGAGGGATCTCCCAGATAGCCCTCGGCATCGTCGACGATGTGCATCAACTCCTCGAACGAGGACGATACATCGCGTCGTTCTCGCTCATTGCGTATCGATTATTACGAGCTCGTCTGACGAAGTTAAAAATCGTCCGATATTCAGCACATCCTAACATACATGTCCACGCAATGAAGAGAGAGATAGACAGAGAGATAGAATCGAGAGGAGAAAAAAACTATAGCGGAATCGGTCGAATCCGCGGAATCAGTCGGAATTTCTGACTGCGGCTACATGTGCTTTATGTGGATGGTGTTATTGCGCGTGGGTCCTCCGTCGAGAAAACTGTATCGATCGACGTGCCAGATAATAATGCAACGCTGTCGGATCCCATCGGTAATCTTGATACCTGATGTTTCAACGAGTGATTTATTCATTTAAAAAAAAATCTCACTTTGTAGGAAAACTTTGGTGACCCGAAAAAAACTGTGCTGCGCTCTCATTCTCAGGCGAAACGCTTTAAACGCCACATATCCCGTACGTACTTACCGTCGATATGAGCGCTCCATTTTAAACGAACAAATTTCTCGAAAATATCCAGTAACTCTGCGGCAGAAATTCGCCTGTTCGCGGATAACGGGTTATCGGAAAAAACGCTGCGGTAGCCGTCTCTTTTGCGTAATAATTGTCCGGCGTGGTGTTGCGAGTTATCGAAAATAGTTTGCCGAACAACTACGTACCATCGAGCACAGTTGGGAGGCGACGTCATGCACAGATTTATCGTCCGGCAACGCCGATCGCTTTCCATCGCCAGGATATAATTCCCCGCGTTCTCGCTGTTGAACCGGGTCCAATCGGAACACAATATTTGTAAAGCAATATATACTGCAGTTCTCAGCAATTTCGATTCGACAAGTACAGCGTGGTTACGAACGAATGGCCTCCATTGCTGCTTGTGACCCTTAAGTAGTCGATGATGATCGGAGTCCGTATTTCTTATATAAATAATTTTTCATAGGGTCAACATAGAAATTAGATTTCCATAAATGAAATTATAAATAAAGAAGTAACAGTATATATATATATATATATATAAAGTTATTTATATATCATGTAACGTGTTTCGATAAAATTTTAATTGGTTCATCTTCTCGTTGATAAGTTCGATTTGCTTGAGGAAACATGCTGTGCTATACTGCGACTGAACATACTCGCAAGACATACTCGAAAATCCCGACTGCTTAAGGGTTAAGATACGACCATTCGATTGCCCTAAGATCTTCTCTACACACACAGATTTTCCTATGACATTTACGAATTACCAGTTAGTATTAAATTGTAAAACGTACCTACGTGTCCGATACCAATTAGTCGCGCCTACTTTGAGATTTCGCTATTCTAGAAGGGACAGCAGGGAGGAGGGAGATCTTTTCCGATCTAACACCGAAAAATGTAAATTCGACGAAAAAATTCGAAATAGATTTTAGCTAACGAAACTCCCCGTTTCTTCTTTTTTCTGTTAATACCGGTGCAAAATTGAAATCGGTAACAGCGCGTGTTTAGGGACACTTCCGTTTCGTTTGATTTCGAAATGAGGTAGAGTAAAGAACAAATCCGAGTCGAGAGTCATTTAAATGGAAATTATCAGGAGAAGCTTTCGAATCGAATGCAAATCGCCATGCAGATCGTATCGTTCAAAACGTTCGTTTAACCCTTGAGAACGTTCACAAGTTTACTAGGCACGTCATCTATATTTATTTGTATCGTGCAGCTGATTGAAGTATGCGGCTAATAATAACGTCAATTTTACGATAATAATAGTAATTATATTAATTAATCGATAAACTGGAGATAAACAGAACTTTGGTCAAATCGAATAACTTCATTTAAAAAATACATTACAAAATTATAAATCGCTGAATCATGGATTTACAAAACTATAATTGATAACTTATCTTATACATTGAGCAATCGTAAATTATCGCATGCTCAAGCGCATATCGATTACTCTTCGATATCCTTAACGAGTAAAATAAAAATCACACAATTTATTGGAAAATCGAGTGTCCCCTATGTGTCAGATTTGTTCAAAATCTCGAAATTGCGAGAGAAAGAGTGTGTATGTGTATGTTGTGTGTATGTGTACGCAACAATGAGAGATGTGTCAAGTCGCAAGTTATATCGCTTTATACATTAAATAAAAAATAAATAACCGCCCATGTACGGCAACGAGCGTTGACAAGCGCGCGTGAATAACGTTACACGTAATAAACTGTACAGAATGTTACAAAGAGTCGTCGGGTATGTATAATATATATAGTGTATCTATTTATATATTTATATATAAACGTTGGTTAAGTAACACACCCCCCTTCGTAAAACGCTCAACGAAAGAGATTACGGGTACGATTCTAGTAGCGAGACTTAGATTCTCGCACGAAATTACCATCGCGTGTAAATCAACCAATGCTTATACAATCTTTATAAAAAATGCACCTTCATCGCTACGGTCTAATTAACAAAATGTACAGACTTCGGCGAGAACCGTGCGAGCACGACGTAGTGAAGCGCGCACACATTTATTGCGTGACTGTCAAAGTCATCAGAACAGTGTTTCCCAAATGTTGTTTTCCGTGGAATTTCGTGAGCATTTTTATTATAATGGAAAATACATTTCTTGAATAAAACATAATTTACACACGTTACTTTCAAAATTCTAATTTTCCAAATTAATTTTTTATTAAGTCAATACAAAAAGATTTATGAGATTTTAGAGATTAAAATGTTTTTCTTACTCAATTTGTTTAGCTTTCTTCACTTGATTTGACTTTACATTTTCCCTTCCATAAGAAAATGCACGATTAATTGCAATATTTTTCATTGCATTATAAGTAGACTTATATTATTAACTCTATTACGTTATTATTATGTAAGCGTAAAGAAATTTCAATGATTTAATCAATGTTTTCCATTTATCAATTGTATTTTTTTCATATGCAAAAAAGATTTGGTTATAGAGTTATAATTTATATTAAATTAGGTATCGTTGGAAAAACTTCGAGAAAAACACGTGTCGTACTCTAAAAAATAAATCCACGAAACGTTCTTTCGCGAAAATTGCGACGTCTCGCCTGGTTCTCGATCAGCAAATAAACAGCCAACAATTAAACTCTTCTTTCGAACAGCTCGAAAGAAGTTTTATATTAATATTCCGCTCTATCGACAAGAATTGCTAGGATATCTCTCGTTTGGAATCACCGGCCGACAAAGTTGTACGTAAAAAGATCAAACAGTATTTCTAATGCTTTTATTATTAAATGTTACCTACTCCATTCATCAAGATGGAATAGATACATTTTAATGTGTGACTTAAAAGTAGCTTCGGTTCGTGTGGTAGCGTTAGGCAGTGTCTCGAAATCGATGATGATAGAATGACTCACATGCGACGACAATGAATGGCAGCTTTATCAGGCAGTGCGATCACAAATCGAACTAATTAAATTAAAGGATAAATGGATAGTGCAGTGACCAGAAATGTCACTTTCATTTTCAATGATAGAAAGTATTGCATTTGCATGAAACAAACTCGTTCGATTTCGATTATTATCATTTCATATAATATTAAGAATATTACATAGATTAATATTTACAACATTCTACAACAAAGTTTAGCTCTTGATTACAAGCTATTAAAAATAAAATGTTACTTAATTTTATTATTACAATTTTTCGTAACATCTTATTTATTAATTATAATCGCAGTCCATAATTCAATATGTTTGGATCGTTTATTTTTTCTTTACATTTTATCAAGATTTTATGTAAAAAATAATTTTGCACAAAACAGAATGCTTTACAGGTCCCTTTTATAATATATATAATTTCTTCGATGTTTTGATTATTATTGTGAGTCGATATATTGAAGGAATGAATGTGTATGTAAAGAATGGGGAAGTTTTCGTGTTATTCCATCGAGGTGCAACTTGCATTATCGATTCTAATATGCAAAAATCTACATACGATAAAGCCGATGCATTCGTATCCGAGAGATATCCCGCTATGGTCATTCTACGTGAGCACGCAGGACATTACAAACTTTTTTGCAATAGCGTATTTCGACTATGGTAAATGCAAATGTCCCAAATATAAATAATAATATAAATTTCAGGTGAAAACTGTCATGACAATTTATAGATATTTCGCATCGAGCGTGGGACTTCCGCTTTTACCATGTTTCGAAGAGTACTGCTCGCAAAAATTCTCTATTATATAACAATGGTGCGCGCGAACGGAAGTCGCGAAAGAGAAAAGCCGATCGCGAAACGAGAACACGATAGATCCGATCTCCCGTGCTCGGTTTTACCGCAGGCGAAAATTAATATGCCGCACATCCACATCCGGCTTCCGGCCAGCACAGCGTCATTAACTCTCTCTCCTTTCTGGACCATTTTTAAATGCCGAGATGAATATTTGATTATCGTCATTTCGAGTTTCAAAATCGTGCGTATTTCTCAAAAGTATCGAGGACAAAGGAAAATTGAAAACTCGAAAAAAGCTTGCAAGTGCCAAAAATGAAAAGGTGAGAAAGAACATTTTCTAAATATGCGCAGCACAAAAATATTCTATATATTTGGTACTTTGTAGATGTTCTCTTGAAAATAACTTTCGTAGAATTGTTTTGAGTCTTGAGAAAAACGTGAACTCGAGCTTTTTTGGGATCAAGCCTTCAAAAAAGATTTCTCTGTAGGAAAATACAGTTTAATTAAATTCAAAAATTGCGAAATTATTTTATTAGGTTTACCTTTATACTTCTTATTTCTTAATATTTTTCAATATACAACCACGTAATTGCGCTAAGAAAGAGAAAGTTAACATTTCCTGCTGGTAAAACCGAACACCGTATATGGCGGATGAGATATTTTCGATGACATGCCTCCGTAAAATTACCATAATTTTATTTCAACACCTATAAGTCGAGATAACGTGGATTCGGTAATTTTTTCTACGTTTTCTATGATATATATATATATATATGTATATAGGTTTCATCTACACCGAATCGAATGGTGATAGCAATTGTCCTTTTCCACTCGCAGAAATTCGACATTCTCGACTAAAGGCTGGCGAATTCTTCGCGATACGCGCGTGTATATGTCGCTTAAGTCTTTACGAGCTGCTTATTTTAAAAATTAGGCAAATTTAATTTTTAAATGGGGATTTCAATGTGATGCGAATGTAAACTGTTACGCTGTATTAGTTCCAGCAAGAATTTTTTGAGAACTTGTAGCGTTCCCAAATTAAACGTATTGAGTCAACTTCGATTACTTTATCATCGCTCTAAAACGTTTCACTATTCAGTATCGGAGTAACGAAGGTCAAAGACGGCTGTAATTTCTTTACCTATTAGTACGAAACACGATATGATACACGACGAAGATCGCGCCAGCCGCTAGCCAGAAAGATCACCTCGTCTCGAAAAAAAAAGAAAAAGTTCACCGATCGAATCACCCGAGGAATCCCAGACGCGCTCGGTCGGAGAACGATAACACTTATCTAAGCCTAAGTGTCGCGTCGCTGAGATTGGCATGTACTTACGCGAACATACGCACGCTCCAACTGTTGCTGCTGTTGCTCGGTCCGCCGCGGGTTCGATCGCGATGTATGATCACCAGGGCGATCCTGGATCCGAGTGAACTCGAACGACCGCTCGTCCTGCGGCGACGTTCACCTGAACGCGGCGCCTGCGACGATTGTAACGGCGGCCAGGATCACCGCCGCCGATACTGTACGGCCGCAGGAGCTACCACCCGTGAGTCCTGCGTCGCTGCTGCGGGACACCTTGCTACGAACCAACTGGCCTCGCTCGACCGCGTTCGACTCGTCGCTGTCGGGGTCGACGGGCGCGCCGATGTCGCCGTCCTCGCTCAGCAGCATCGACAGCTTGTTCCGCAGTGGTTTCTTTGCGCAGGGAACGTTTACCTCCTCGTAGGGCCTGAGGATACGTGGGTAGTGCACCTCGAGGTTATCCGTACCAGGCAGGGCGCCCTTACTGCTACCGCACAGTGGCTTAAACGTGCCGGTGCGAGTGGCTTCCTGGAAACTTTGGAAGTTCGTCTCCCAATCGTAGCTGACTAGCCGTTCCTCGAGCGTCATGCCCGCCAGCTTCTGCGGTTCCTGGATCATCACCGGACTGGAACCCCTACGCCAAAACCGAAGTCGCCTCGTAAAGTCACCATGTCTCTCATATTTTACATACTTACGTTTCCTTTTACATTCCTTTTTCTATATTTCAATTTGGTCATATATGACGTGTACGTATTTTTTTATATAACTGTAGCTATTTATATATATTATTAAATATCAAAACAAAGGATGGGGTGAACTTTGGGAATTTTATTTAAGAATTATTTACGACGAGTTAGATATTGCGTAACGTAGCGATGGACAGCACGCTTGATGCGACGTAATGTCTGTCGCTCCAATGACGGCTGGCACTTTCGTAATGTTCAAGTTATCTCTAATAGCCAATTTAGAGCGATCAAAGAGCAAAATGTCGAATGATTATTTGCATAGAGCTATATAAACTGACAGCAACGTGCATCTTAGTGCACCATCAAGTTTTCCTCTCACCCGCGTAAACGATTCGTCAGTCGAGATTGTAACGACATAGAATAAGAAACGTGAGGAATATGAATGAGCTAGTTAAAACCGCGTAAAATGAAAATCGTTATCGCAAAACAAGAATTTATGCCTGGGATAAATTTTAGACAAGCTACAATTAATTGCTCAATAAACTCAAATATTATTAAAAATATCTCTCAAAATTTTGAGCATATACATAGTATAAAATATGTCTAATTTTTTCATCTTCTTAGCTCTGAACATTTCATATAATCTTATTGTGTCATATTGACCTTTATTATATATATATATATATATATAACGTAACGGCTACAAATTTGTGGAAATATCACTTACTGTATTAATTTCTGGATTCCCAAGCTGTGCAGCACTGTCGGTAGCGACGGTAAAGAATAACAGAGAGATAATTCAATGCGAGGATAATAGAGAACGGACACCAGGCAAGTTTCTTCTCTGGTTCCCAAGCCGCCGAGCGTAATGGCCGTCCGTGATTCGGACGAGTACGTGCATTCGGCGACCAAGTGATCACCCTATAACACAAAAGAATCATCTGACGTAAGCATCACCAGGCTAAACAGAAAATCCTAAGAATTTAAAAACTTGCGATATCATCAATTAAATAAAACAATAAAAAGATAGCAATAACACGCAGGTTTAAGTCGAAATTTTTAGATTAGTATAATAAAACCGTAATGCGTGTATCGATGCCTTATTGTAAACCGTAAATTTTCAACGTTCTTACTTTTCAATTCAATTCTGTTATAATGCATTTTTACTCTATGTTAACACGTAATCGCGTTTAAGTCCTCCCTGTTCGAGCTCGTTCAAACAATTAAACTCAGGTTCATGCCCTGCATCTGTAGCATGTCGGCACTTTACGTGATCAAAGCTATACTTATTGCGCGTTAATAAACTTTATAACAAGCTCATAAACTTTCTGATACGTGCTACGGGTTATAATGCAGCTAGAAGTATGTTCACGGCGACTAAGCGAAAGGCGTGCAACGTAGCGGAAACAGAACAGAAAAATAAGAATATATTAAAAGACTGCTGTGTAGAAGACGTAAGTTGCTCGCGAAGCGCTTAAGAATAATCTTGGATTATTTTCGAAGAAAAAAATCTCGGCGGACAGAGTTCGAGATTCTTCTCCCGATTCCTCGCGATTCTTCTTCCGTTAATCGGGGATATTTTATAATTGCGTTAGTTATCACCGTGGGGAGGATAAACTTTAATAAATTAGCCAATAAATTGGATTTTGATATAACGATTAAAATGAAATCTAACTTAAGCCCGCATTCGATATCTTCCTTTCAAATAATTATACTTTAATAGAAGAAGTATCGCCATTCCATTGGGAAAGGGAAAATGCTATCTTTCAGTAGTATTATACGTGGTACATCGTATGTCGTACATCACACGTCATGCTAGGGTTAAGACTGTACTTACCGGGTACACCTTGACCGGTCTCTGAAGCCTCCGATACTCCTGATAATTGGGATCGTAGTTGGTGTCGGCGGCGATCGGCGGCAGCTCCTCGCCGGCGCGGATTTGCCGCAGGCGGACCTTTCTGCCGAGCTGGTGGGTGTGCATGATCACGGCGAACATGTTAATGCCGCTGTTCGGTATCGTCTGGCCGGTGCAATCGGCGATGCAGTGGCCCTCGGAGACCACCTCGGGCTGGCCGGGCGGTATTATATGCCGCCAGTTCGGGTCGATGCCAACGCTGAGGATACCAGCGTCATGGCCGCGCAGTCGATCGGTGTAGAGAAGACGCAGGCCGCTGCTGTCGCTGATGAAGGCGTCCAGCTGCGGGTTCGTGTAGTGGGTCTCCAGCATGTAGTAGCGCGGTCCCGCGTACGGATTGAGCGCGTATCCGGCCTCCGGCGGATAATTAAAGCCCTGGTGCGGCGAAAAGGAGAGGGAAACGATGGATTATGCAGAAGCCGCCAGTAAATAAAAACAGGACCGGCAGCGAGTACGCCGGTCCGGTTCTGATCGGGGGCCCGTTCTCGTCCGATCTGGTCCGGTCTGATCCCGCCCCTACCACGGCGACGTTTCCAGCCTGGTATAATCGGTATACGCCTCGATCCATCAGAACGGGCCCCCGATGAAAATTGTCGCTCATGGAATTCGTTTCCTTATTGGCGGTGCATGTACTCGCGAATTATGCCTGGCTAATTTTAATTTTCAGATGCTGATGATGAGCGAGATAACAATTCGCTCGATTCGGGGAATCGTGTGGTAATCGCTATCTTCAAAACCGTTTTAGATTTAAATTTATTAATATAGCTTGAGTAATTTCGATCGTCCGCACTGAACGTGTTTGCATTATTAATGAGATTTTTATTTTAACTCTAAACGTTCAAACTGAGATCCATTAAAACGTTCTCGTTTCGCTATTATTAATAAAACTAATTAATTGCACCCTCATCCGTAATAGAAATTTCATTTAATATTTATTTTCCATCAGAGATTTAAATAATAATCACTTAATAACATTACTATATAAATGTAGATTATACGAAATTATCATCATGATTTTTGAAGATAATATAATGTTATCGATATCTGTTGTGTATCGGTATTAAAAGAAAAAAATAAAATGAGGAAATCCAAATAAAAGTAAAAGCACTCGATGCACCATTTGCTGAATATTACAGTAAATACCATGTGTTATATCAATTAACATTATTGTCAGAATTATTCATCATTTACTGAGAATCATACACGAGATCCCGACACGTTTTATGATTGGTTGCAATTTCACAGGATGTTCGTATTACCAATAACCACGAAGAAACAAGTTTGCGGTATTCCTGCTTTCGCATTGGTATACATTACACCGCACTCGGAATTATCATGAAACTCTGAACGTGCCTTGTACGATCACGCGCAACATTTGACGAAGAGTCAAGTTTACATAGCGAAGGGCAATGGATGTTTCTGACGATCGAAATTGCAGACGAAACAAATAAAATGCAACGCCGAATTTATCATATTTCGTTTATACATATATATGTATATATGTATATATCTTTTCCCATATTTTTAGAAGAAATAACTTGTATTTCCATCAATAATAAGCCGTAAACCAGCCGTAAGTAACACTGTCCGACAAATTTAAACTTTTTTTTTAGACTACGGACCAGATAAAAGATAATTATTAAATGATTAAAAGATTATGCTTTTTTCGAATGTAAGCTCCTGTCTTTTAGTTTATCTATAATTGTAACTTTTTGCATAAATCAGCCAACACAATGGTAAATTTTTATAGATTTTTTGTCGTTGAAAACGAATCCGCTAATGAAATTGCCTTATCCCCCGACACATTTTTTAGCTATTTTAGCTCAAAAGTACTTAAAAATGCCTTTTTTTGGCACTTTTAAGTCCAATTTTCTTAAAAACGTGACGTGATAGAGCAATTTCATTTGCGGATTTGTTTTTAGTGACAAAAAATCTATAAGAATCACTTTGTCTGATTTGTGGTCTAAAATCCGTGTCGGACAATGTAATTTACTAAATCATTTTACCCTCTAACAGTCGAGTCGGAGACCTCGATGAAACAATTGGATATAATTCCATTATTAGCAAAGTCTACTTAAAGATTTTTAATTAACGATTATTAGAATAACGATTATAGAATTGTAGTAGAAAGAAATAAATTCAAAATTTTTATTTTATAATCTCTATTTTTTACATTTTTGCGATTTTGTGCAGCAGACACGGTTTCCGTGACGACTGAAAACTTGCCAATATGGAAGCACTCGGTGTTTGCGTCGAGGTCTTCGGCGTGTGCGCGTAAGCGAAGTTTTCAACATACCTCAGAACCGAGGCTCCAAGTGGCTGCGATCGTGTTGCACTGGAATGTGGGTTTATCAGGAACGTAACAGACACTCCCGGTCGTTTCGGCCGCGGATTCCAATTCGGCTTGATCTCCGCGGCACTCGTACAGGGTCATGTGGTGAAGGTATTCGTGGCTTCCCGGCTGAATAACTGGTTCGTACTGAAATACAGAACAGGCATACGAGCTCGTAACGAGGATTAATGTCGAGCGCATTTCGGTCGTGTTCGTAACGTGTTCATAACTCAGGAACGACGTACATCTTGACACTTTTATCGCAGTAGAATCAATGCTGAACTGATCGAAGAAACCGCGAGTTCGAAGTGGAGATTGTCTCGTTTTATTCGTATAACTTAATCGCGTCAATGGAAAAAACATTTGCAATATTCTCTATTTCCCCTAAGGACTTCGCGACGAATTTTACAGGTAACTAATCCAGTTAATGACTCATGTATTTACTGTTTCGATTTAAAGCAAAGCGGATATCATTGAATTAACTATGGATAATGGAATATCAGCGGAAAAGAGGAAGGCACTTCACACCCCAATAGACGTCGTTTCTAGCAGTTTAGAGAAAGCTGTTCGAGCGCAAAATTGGCAAAGAGCAGTCTCGGGATGCAAGTCGATACGCGCGGTATTTCTCGTGCTCCTACGTCGGGAAAACGTGCCGTTTCGATTCCCTCTCAATAGGAGCAACAAATTAAGGTGCCCGCCGATACCACGGTTAACGGCAGTTCACTCGACCGTTAACCTCAGAATGCCTTGGTGCTCCGTCAATAAAAGTTCCATAAAATGCGAAGGGGGACTCTGCGTTTTAAGCGCTTGAGTTATCGCAATCGGAACGCTAATCGTCTCTCCTCCCTCCCGCCGCTGTACCCGTGATAGGAACACAGAGCAATCGCATCGCGTAGTTAGGTCACGTCCGATCGAGTTCGAGATTCAGGTGTCGGTCGGTCGACCGGCGCCTAGATAGAGCGAACTATATCAGGCAGCCGACCCGACACTCTATTCGGAAACACCCGGGTGCGGATATGAACATCAGCAAGAGCGGAGATACGATAAAATAGAAAAGAGAATATAAGATTGAAGTAATAAGAAATAGAATACAATATAGTAAATAAACTAGAAATGTATAAGTAAAATATACATCAAGAGAACTTCTTTGCGGATGAGCTGACGCGGTGACGAGGATCATCCATCATTTACTTGCTCCGGTTTTCCAGTAACTGTCGGATTAAATAGCAACTGGGTAAAATTTGAACCGAGAGTATGTGAGATTTTATTGAGTTATCATATGCTTTGTGCGAGGGAGGAAGAATATAACTCGAGAAGTATAAAACGTGAATGACTTGAGGAAATATCTCTCGTCCAAATTATTCGCTGACATAAAATTCGCGTCGAATGGGAAGTCTGGTAAAAATAGGCGAGTGCATAAATTCTAGAATTTATAGCAAAGAAAGAGCATTTATGCAATCTTTCATATTTAAGAGTTCCAAATATTATGGCATTCTTTCTAATTACGTAATTTTCTTCAGCTTAAAACCAATTTCTCAGAAGTATAATTTCGTTACTGTGCATCAATCTATTCGTACATCTATTATTCTGCAAAGTATTAAATTTTGGGACATCCTGCACGTGTTATTTTACACTTTAGATTGTATAATAAGTTACATAAAAGTAACGTATAAAAGCGTAATGAAATTGGTGATCATAATGGGGTTTTTATTCGCCGATTGCAAAAACGAAACAGTAGCAATAGATCGGAAAACATTAACATAACATAAAAGATAACTGCTTCTGTCGATAATAAAATATTGCGTCTCGTTGAATTCGCAAACGCGAGAATCGGTAAACTTTTATTGTCTGTTTTACGCTTTACTACCAGTTCGGCTCCGATTTTTAACACACGGTTTTGGAGAATCACGCATTTCTGCATTGAAATGGAACTTATTACCAACGTGAATCGATATGCGGCAGTAATACAAGGTTTATGACCGGCTGCTTTGTCACTGTCGCATTTATCGGTGACATCTCGTGCATCGATCTGTCATCGTTGGTAGTGAAACCGGCGGCCGGAACGACGAAACGATCTCGCCTACCGCATTGATCCTGCCATCATGCAGATCCGCCCATTTGTATATTTACGATGAAGTTTCATAGCCGAATTAATCGATCGACTTAAATTTGGCACGCAAATCGAAAATCTTTTTATAATCGAGCGAGCAATGAGGCAGGCGATTATTTTATATTTTTGTGCCTGCTATAAAAAGCAGATGTGCAAACTTTAAGATAGAACTTTAAGAATACGTGCAGCTTAATTTTGACGTTTGAAATAAGTATAAAATATAATTATAAAACAATGAACATTTGGAACAATGAAAATTTTTAATTAGCATACAACTTCAAAAACTGAATGTGTTAAAAAGACGAATATACAGGGTGTATCTGAAATGATGCACTATACTTTAGGAGCGTATTCTAGAGGTCAAAATAAGACTTTTTTTTTCCTATAAACATGGGTTCGCAAATGAACCCCCCTCCGAGCTAAAATTCGATTATTAATATTTTCGAGCATTAATATTTTCATGATATACGTTTTTATTTTTTCATTTTAGTGGCTTACTTTACTTCATAATTTACTAGGCTATACCAAATTTCAACCTTCTGCCTTTTTTTCTGAAATACAGCCAATTTTCAATTTTTTCCCTAAACTTTAGGGGCCTTTAGCTCGGAGAGGGGTTCATTTGCGGACCCATGTTTATAGGAAAAAAAAGTCTTATTTTGACCTCTAGAATACGCTCCTAAAGTATAGTGCATCATTTCAGATACACCCTGTATAAAAGAACATTCGCGTTAACGTTCTTAAAATTTCATCTACAATCGTGATATTATTTAAGAGAAGGGATACCTATGAAGGGATACGAGATTGTGAATTAAGACAATTCTTTCTTCTAGTACGTCAGAATATTTTTAAAAGAAACCGTCGACCACATGATTAATCGTTCGGTATAAAACATCGTAACCTCTAGATTATCATTTTGCGCGGCATATTTATCGGACGGCTACCTGAAGATGCTGCATCTCCAGACGCGAAAACACGCGAGGCAGAAGATAACTCCCGTATGGGGAAGAGAGGGTGAGGAGAGGGGAGATAGGAGGGGCGAGTCGGCAAACTCGACGTGCAGTTTCTTCGGCATTACAAGAGCATCCACCTTCGCTTTAATCAAGTCGGAGAACGGCGGGCGCGCGCGAGCTACCGTAAACGGGTTATATACCTGGAGGAACTCACCTTCACGACGTGGTGTTTCTGATTAATGCTCGGCATCCTCAGGACACGGCACCAGAGCAGCGTGTCTTGCCCCATGGGTAAACGAACCTGCACAGCAATTCGAATAGTACTTCGTTAAGAGAGTATAATTCTATGCGAAACTAACGGATAGAGTCGCTACATTGGGAGCATTGATACATCGTATCGGCATCAATGTCACGGGAAAATATCAGTGCGGTACTTTATCGGAAAGAAAATTGATTCAGATACATATATAATGTACATATGCAATAAATACATTTTAAAACAACTAAACTGTAAAACAAAATTGGAGAAATACGAAAATATTATATATACTTATATTTTATCGTTTAAGAATCGGTCATTTTTATTTAAAAAGTTAAAATTTCCATTAAAAATTCTCATAAATTAATAACAAAATTATTTAAATTAAGAGAGTTAACACAAAATGAGATATATAAAAGTATTATTTAAAGTTTAAAGCAAATGTCTTTATATAATATCTAAATTATTACTGATATTTTGAGTATTATTATTATTAATATAATATTATAATTGTGTGTGTGTCAGATATATAATCGAATCTCAAAAACATCAGACAATTTATCAGAAAAATATTTTATCACGTCACATCATATTATGATAACTTCATTGTTTCGAAAATTCATTACATTCCGTCTTAAAAATAATTGTCACTCAATAAGTACAAAGAGTTCTTTTCGAAATGAATAGTAAGAAGGGGAGAGGAAAATTTGGGGAACTTAGCTACTTGATGCATACGTCAGGTTAATGGTTTGTTACAACGAAGTAAGAGCAGTTAAACGCAAATATATACGAGAAATTCATTACCATATTTTCCGACGCCGCGTGCGACTTACGTAACAAGGTTGCAAGTTGCTTTTGTGATATACGAGCCCATTTCGCCCTGTCTCAAAGCGGCGCCTTCCACGCCACGCGACTATTTTGCACAGTTCTCATGCACGGCCGGCTGCATTGTGCACGAACGTGTTGCGAGTTTTTCGGCACGTATAACAGAATAAGAACTGCATGTACCGGCGTTAGTTGCGTTACTTGTTCTAGGCGTTT
This sequence comes from Aphaenogaster floridana, assembly GCA_003063835.1. Classification (NCBI taxonomy): domain Eukaryota; kingdom Metazoa; phylum Arthropoda; class Insecta; order Hymenoptera; family Formicidae; genus Aphaenogaster; species Aphaenogaster floridana. Next base: position 1,346,581 of record NJRP01000002.1, read on the forward strand.
CGCTCGATATACACAAGTCGTATTGTTACGTGCGAACACATATTGTTCAAAACGGTCTCAAAAACGGTACTTCGCGATATTGTAGGCATCGCATTGCTGCACCCGGCTGCATTGTACATCGACTGTTTTGACATGTAGAGCAAGATTTAGAAATGATGAAATGAAAAGTATTTAGTTTTTATTTATTAAAATTTTCCAACGCAAATCGCATATACGCAGGCTTCACATGATATGATATAGCGACTTGCTTGTGCCCGCTTATCTGCTTTACTTCGATTTGATAATATATCACAGTACCATTATATTATAACTAATTATACAACTTGTACGATTTTGCAACTGATCTAGTTAATTTATACGCTTCTTGTTCCACGACAAGATAAGAATTATATGTACCAGTATTAGTCGTGCTACTTGTCCCATATCTCCTACTTGTCCACATCTCCCATCTACAAGTCAGATTCTGCCGAATTACTCACGGAGTACGAGATTTCGTGCATCAATGGAACCATGCTACACTCCGCCGTTGCAATGTATCTCGGTAAATACGGGGACCCAGGGGAAGTGGAGAAGGCAGGGTATGCTGGTGAGTCGTTTCAAACTGCTCGCCGCGGGGCGTATGGACGACCGTATAGCGTCCGAGAAAATTACAATTCTCTTTTTCGCGCATCTCCCTTCCCCCGACAACCGACGACCGACTCCTGCCCTAAGCGCTCGAACCACGCCGGCGGATTCTCCCACGCGCTTATGCGAAATTATCGATGTCGAGATTACCGGGAAGGACGAGCGCGTTTATTGTTTTGCGGTCGAGCACGCTGACTGACGCCCGGGGGGCGACGAAGGGATTTTTAGGAACCTCGCGAATGCATTTCCGATTTCTGCGCCAGTAGACATCGGACTGCCTTCGTCATTACGAGAGACGATCTTTCTTCATTGACATTAGCAAAGTGACACGAAGTGTCCGATAACAAAGACTGCAAAAATTTCTATCAGTCAACAATAAGATAATTGTGTCGATCTCGTAGCTACATGTTTGATTATTTATTAATTCGAAATTTGCTAAAATAAATTCAACATATTTGAACAAAAAAAAGTTATAACAGAAATATGATAGAATTCGCAAGTATATGGCGAGAATATAAAATTAACGAAGCAGTAGCAATCTCTCAAACGGGAGAATATCGTAGAATCTGAAGAGTAGCGCAATGTAAACCCATTTCTCATCAGCCTCGTCTTCTTTGTGCCTATTCTTCTATTCATATTCATCGTGGCGCGATACAAAAGTTACTCGGCCATTCGGTAACTTTTGCGTACCAAGTTAAGAGGGAACTTTCTCGCGATATTCGTGTGAAAAAGAAACGCAAATACAAAAATATAACGCAATAGCCAGTGATATTCTAATGTTAGAACGTACCAATAATTTAAAAAATTAAAAATTAGATTATTATTTTATATATGTATTTAGATATTTTTGATATTTCTTGATACTAATATTAGAAAGGAAATATAGATAATTTTGATAACTTGAAATGAGAATAGTCAGCGAGATAAACATTTTGAGCGTTTTACACTCGTTGCGATTTCATCTATGTTCTATAGCCCAGAAAATATTTGCAATTCGCCCGCATGCATTATTATATTTAAAAATATATATATACATATATAAAAAATACTAAATAACTTTCCTGCATATTAGCACATTAGAGCTCTTTAGTTGCACTTTAGCTTTCTTTACATTGTTTACATCTAAAATAAAAGAAACATATGCTATTGCTTTGAGAAGGGAAAGAAAAAGAAAAATAAACGTACAAAATGTAGGTACAAAGAATAGACCTGTTATCTCGATTATTCTACTACAGCGATTGTAACGAAGTCTTTGTAATGTGAACGGCCACAAAAATCTCGCTAAAAATGGCAAAATTCGACAAACTGGAAATGTATTTACGAGCGAATACATTCCGCGCGAGGCGCTTGCTTGTCTCAAACGATATTACATGGTCAACATTTCCGGGTCGTTTATCAGCACGTCCAGCGAATGATCTTGCACTTTTTCGCGGGCCAACGAGCGGAATACGCGAGCGTGGCCCGATTCCGGTCTCGATATAAACTATAAACAGCGGCGGGGCAGACGGTGGAATTAGCATTGTCCGATTCTCGGCGATAGCGCCGACCCCGTAATCTACGACCCGGCGACGCTAATGAACGAATAGTTTTTGCCGGATGTGACCCGGTTAAGATTTATGCCGTCATAAATTCGGCGCACAATGCCTTCCCTCTCTCTCTCTCTCTTTCTCTCTCTCTCTCTCTCTCTCTCTCTTTCTCTCTCTCTCTCTTTCTCTCTCTAACATGACTGCATGATAAAAATCCAGTCGCGCGCGCGCCAAGCTAAACGCGTTCGAACATTCATCTCACGCACGCGATGTACATACGCACACGCGACCTGTACACGTGTCTACGAATGACGGAAACAAAACCGTACGGTGAGAGAGAGCTTTGAAAAAAGCTTGTTCGCATCTCGAATCCGGATAAACGAATGATTCGCCGCCAGTCTCTACCGAGATAAAAACGCGCGGAACCAGTCTCTATCTGTTTTGTTCGTGAAAATTTTTAACTTTCTCCATTTAGGTTTAGCTACGAAATATCGACGTGAGTTAATTCCAGACTTCATAACTTTCAAAGCTTAAAAGAGATCAAATGTCCAAATGCTTACCAATTATTTTTATTATTTTTAGTATGTCGAACCGCGAAATTCTCGGAATTTGTTTTTTTTTTATTGCAAATCCAGAAGTCTTCAGTACGAAGCTACATATTTCCGGTTTAAAATTAATGTTAAGTTAATACCGAGTTACATTGCCGACGATGATTCTTCAGCGCAGCCTGAATAAAATAACTTTAGTTATCTTAAATACTTTCATGAAACCCGGTTTGAATCTGCCCTCCGCACAAATCGAGTCCAATATCACAACGCCGATGGCAGATCCACTTTCGTGAACTCTAATTAAAACTCTTTAATCGTCTTTGTTCGCGCTCGCGAATTTCTCCGCGGTCGGGATGAATATTAACTTTGTTCTTGTTTCTTGTCACGTGCCGTCGTAATAACGCAAATCATAATAAATGCAATGTGCACCAACTGCTCTCTTTCTCTGTCTCTCTCTCTCTTTCTCTCTCTTTTAATTACATGGAGCGAAACGAAATATTTCCTTCTTCAGCTAGTTAATCTCATTCGTTAAGTATTTATCTCGACAGAATCTCTGTATCGTATCTATCGTATCTCAGAGTGATTTTTATCTCACAAAACAACACGTCTTATGAATATGAGAATTTAAATGCTAAACGAAATTAGAGCTTATCACAACCCACCTGCTTGTTCAAGATGTCCCAGATTTTGAGGGGCGGCTCCGTTTCCTGATTACGCAAGTTTCGTCTGGGTTGCGCGTCTCTTTGCACCAGGTATAACGGTCTCGATCCTCGCACTGCTCCGTGATCGGGCAAGATACCAGCCGCTGATACCGGCTCCTCGACGTGATATTGCCACACCACTTGCATCGTGTCGTTCTGAAACACAAAGGACGATCCGAAGTCAAAACGAGTGTCTCGTTCTCCGCTTTTTGCCGCCAAAAACTATCGATAGAGAAACGGGGCTACAAAGGGCTGTGCCTTTGTACCCAGGTCGCCATAAAAATTGCTGCTTCCGGAAAAAAGCTACTCCACACAACGCGAATAAACGTCCTCTGCCGAAGATTGCGCGCTCGGCTGCGTCTTTTAATCAAATCTTTTGTAAAAAATTTACGATCGAAAATTGCACCAGACGAATCATTGTAAGCCATTCTTACAAATTTTAGAAAAAACTTTAGAAAAATAGAAAAGAAATATACGCGATTAGTTTCTATCGCTAATGTAGTTCTGATAAAATAAAATCAACATTCTTTTTAAATACAAGAAGAATATTCGCATACACGATATATGAATTATTCGGCAAAGTAACGGTGCAAGGCACTTTTCTCGCCTATAATATGACTTTTAATAATTCCCCAATTAAAACTTCGGACTTGGCAATATTTCCGACCACCCAGGGTGATATAAGCCCTTCAGCGCCCCTAAAGTCCGAGGCGGGTCGATTTCTCTTGGCGCGCGCCAATCATCTGCGGTGGTGCTGCGGGCATACGCGATTCACCCCTGAGAAGAAAGGCGGCCATCGAGGGTGGTCGCAATATACCGAATACAAGCGGCAGTGTCCCGCCGTCCGCCTGTCGCGGTTGCCCGCGAAACGTACACGTGTCCAACCGCACCAAACTTGGGGTCGCTTTTACACAAGCAAGCCACTTACACGTTGCGGGACAATCGCGCCTGATTGGGGAACTGGCCGTACGCGGGCTCGTTAACTAATCCGTTCCAAAAAAATGTCACTCATTGACGCGAGTGGTAGGAATAAAAATGAGAAGCGCAAAGTTATTGTCGACCAAATTTGCGAGTTTGTAATCAATTTGTAAGGCAATTTCTGCATCGACGCTGATCTTTTCAAGTGATGGCAGATTCTCTATTTTTTTAATCCTTGATCGATTAATTTCGCTCATTTACTGATGGGATAAGATATGAATTAAAGTGTACGAAGACCGATGGGTGGATTAAATGAGAAGTTGAAGTTTCTTTCATCGAAGATATGAGAAATTAACGTTTTTTTTTAGTTTGTAGCACGTGCACAGTGTTCAATATTACGAAGACGTACATAGAAAATTGAACATATTTTTCATCCAACGTGATCTTTATCTATAGTTAAAAAAATCATAGGAAAGAAAATCGATAACTGTATTTTTATTAGTAAAGTGTAAAAATGCGTAATGCCTGTATTAAACATGCGAAACATTAAAATACTTGTCGCAGTAATTTGTCTCGCATTATGAAACATTACTTCAGAAATGTTAAACCAGGTACCGCGGAAATTCACATCCATCATGTCCTCGATCGTTATCGACCCCTGTCTGCCGCCATTAACGTATCGGAGACCCAGATTAAGAGCGTACTTCACCACTCCAGACACGTCTCGGCGTGAAGCAAAAAGTCGTCGGCGGAATCACAGAAGTCTCGCAATCGGCGACGTACGGATTTGCAAACCGCTCACGTGTTACCCATTCACGTTCCTCGATAATCGCCGAGCCCCACGTCGCGTCTGCCCCTCCTCGAGGAGGAGGAGAAACCCCACGTCCGTTAGCTCCGCCGCGTATAATCGTCGGCGCACCTACGTTTGTTTCCGAATTGGTTGAGACAATCGGGCGCCGTTCTCGCCTGACTCGTGGAGAAGCGAGGTGGTAGGATACGACGTGGCGAGGCGACCCAGATCCGACAGATCGAAAGATTCCTGGGGCCAAGATGGAAGGTCGATCGGAGGAAATAGGCATCGCTCTGGAAGGAACGAGGTGGGAATCACGCGATTCGCCATCGATCGATTCCGGAGACGCCCTTCGACTAAGTTATGCACTCTCGTTGTCCTCCCTTCGATCAACCGCGCTGCAGTTTCTTTTCAGAAGCACGTTACGTTACAGCATGTCTCAAAAGCGACCAATTTTAATATCAAAGACAAGCTTCGGAGCTGTCAGTAAATAACGTTACCTTATTCTCTAATGAATTTCAAATGAACTTCGGTTTGAAAGAATTTCAATTTATGACTTGTTTATCCAGGTACATAATATCGACAATTAAACGACTGTGATAAAAGGCGGTCATTAAATTTTCGTGACGAGAAAATATTCTCTCTGATCACAAAATCCATAATTTAAAGAAAGCGCAGCTGTACTCGGATATTATAGATTATATGCTTAATATTTTTAATACGAGCTAAATTAAATCTCTGTTATGTCATTACAGACTCTTATCGCTTTTTTTTCTGACTTCAAAAGAGCCTACCTAAGGACGATAATAAATGCGTCTTTTCCGCTCTTTCTTTCTGTTTCTGTGTTTTCTTCGTACACAAAGTTTGTAATTAATTCGGAGAGTTCTGATATCTCATATTTCATCTTGACAGTTCCGACGTAACTTCACATTTCATCTTCTATAATGTTAAATATCATGATTCACGATTGCATAATTACTTTTTATTTTAATTTTTCTGATCATTTATCAAGTCTCTTTATTTGCCTTAACTATATTTCATTTCTAATTTAGCATCCGATAGTTGTAATTTATTTTCTAATTGTTTTAAATAATTTAATTGTTACACATTTATATTATTAGCGCGCAATGCGCTTTCATTAAACGACAAAGGATTTTACGCTACAGTAATAGATATCGTCTCTTTTATCTTCTATTTCGATACATTTTTATGCAGGAGTTTCACGGAAAATAGTAGCTTGTAAGTATCGTTGATCGTCGGGTTCAAAGAACATGGTGCTATTGTGAGATTCGAGTCCGCCATTTCCGATGCGAGTAAGCCACGCGCTCAATCTCAAAAATCCTGATTTAAAAGATCTACCTAACCCGCTGCATCCTTAAATAGAACGGCAAGAGAAAAGCGATGTGGAAGGAAGATTCTTCCGGAAGCAGGTACGATATCGACGCTTGTAAGGATCATTAAGCGAGGATATGATCCGTGGAAACCATAAATATTCGTTAATTATCACGAGGATGCTTATTAGAGTTGCTCATTAGACGAAGCAACGAATTACAACATAATAAAGAAAAGGTATATGTAGAGTGTATGTAGAGAATTATAATAAAAATCTCCAAAATGAGAGAAAATATCATGAAAATTTTAAAAAGTTTCGGATAATATTACAACAAAATTCTTTAATAATTACTAAGCAGCATTCTCATTAATTTACGTAGGTATCTAATAAAATTCTGAAAAAAATGTATTTTTTTATAACAGATCAAATTTACGATGATAAACGCTCTTTAAAGAAATCCACCAAGCTAAACATATATGCTAAATTTATTTATCATTAATTAATTTACATTTTATTTACATTATTTCTCTCGAATACTAATTGTGTAGTAAGCTAAATAGACTCTTTTATAAGTGTACGAGAGTTAATGCTGTATATTTTAACCCGGCAATATTTTCGTAAAAAAGTATTCTTGCTATTGTAAGACATATGAGTAAGGTATAAAACAAAGAATCTTGTTTGAAAGATAGGCTAGATAACTTCGCGGGACAAGATGTAAGCAAGAAGACAAACGGAACGAATTTGAGATTCGAAGACATCCTCTACTAACTCAAGCGACGTTTCTTTCGCGGAACAACTTTGTTGTTCGTTGTTCTCGTAAGCCGTAAATCTCTTCCACTTGTTCGTTTTGCACACCAACGTCCTTCCCTCTGCCTGCGTATCTACGTTAGGAACAGTCGTAGTTCGCAATTATCCGTTCCAATAGTCGTTGGGTCAAAGAAGAGAGGAGAGGGAGGCAGAAGATCCCATTTCGCAAGTTAAAGATGTCAGTCGCGATGTGAGCAAATGGCGCGGCCGAGTTCCCTTGGAAACCCTGGCATAAAAGATCTGGGCCACGTGCTCCGTGGAATCCTAAAGTTGAGTGCGAAGAGAAAGGGAAGGGGCGACAGGGGGATAGATCGAAGGGAGCGTAGTACTATAATGGCGTCTAATAGAGTTCCCCCATTACGCGAAGCGAGTAAGGTTATTGTTGTAGACTTGGATCCCGAAAACAATTTCTATCGTGACGTTAAAACAATTTCCTGAACGACAGTAAACGGAGCAATATTATCTTATGGACAATTCAATCTCAACATTTGACATTTATTTCGAAGTCTCCAAACATAGAAGTAGCCAAACATAATTATCTTCATCTGATTTAGTATCACGAATCCGCTAGAATTAAAGGTTGATGTCCTCTAAATTCGAAATCCAAGAATCAATGTAATATTGACGTTACTATAAAAAGAGGTTACAATAAAGGGATAACAAATGGGAATCATTCGGTCGAGCACGCGAACTGGTCTATCCACCGAAATTGAAAATCCACTTCTTTCCTCTCTTCGAAACTTCCCACTCCTGTTCTTCTTCTTCGGTATTACGCCAGGAATCGTATCTCACGGCTAACGTCGCGCGGCAGTCGTTGAATTTAAGGGGCGTACCCCAATTTCGGGGTTGAGAGATATCACTTGCTATGTGAGCAAATGACGCGCTCTTCCTTCCTCGGAAAACTCCGTTTAAGAAACTCGATAACGCTCCCCGCTTTCAAATCTTTACTTCAGTGGCAAGTTAAAGGAAAAAAAGGTTTGCAAAAGGACGATCCTCGTATTAAAGATGGCCCTTTCAGAATGACACTTAGCGTATTCAAAAGACAGCTTAGAATTTAGAAGTTATCAAAATAACAATGAATCTAACGCGTATAAATTTTTTAGCGTCAAAACGTCAGAAATATAATAATTTTTTAAATAAAGAACATTCAAATAATATCTATGGTTATTCAAATATTTAAAATATTTCTGTTACTGTAAAATAATTTGTAGATAGATCGTATCCACTGTTTCATTGCAATAGATTTCAGTTAATTGCGAATAAACACTCACGGTTTTCTCTCTTAAAGAACAACTCAGGAGTCAGCGCCGTTGACAATCGTTCCACTTTGACGCGGTGGAAGCAACCGCGTTCTCTTCGGGCTAACTTTCGAGCACGCTAAAAGTATCTTCCTTTCCATGAAAAAAAAGGGGAAAGACGAGAAAGTACCGCGAAACTTCGACGCGCGGGTAGTTTGCTTCTCGCCGAAAGAAGGACGCGATTCCCGATGTTCGGAGTATAGACAAACCGATACCCGTGAGTAGCTTCTTTCGAAGGCAACGTTAATTGCCCAGTGCAAAAACCCGACGGCCAGTTATCGACGAATCAGCCCGCGCTAGTCCTCGTTTTTCCCCATCTCCGCGTCTGGCATCCGTCTTGTTCGCCTGTCGTCTTAGCCGAACGCGCATTCGCAACCCCGATAGGGAAAACTAATATTGAACATTCCTAAGTAGAATGCAAAGGGTGCGACGAGGGGGTGGCGATGAGGGCCGCCCGCCGTCATGCGGCCGAGGGGTGAGAGGGGGGAGGAGAAGTTCGAACTCGAAAGTTTTAAAAAGCAATTAAGGGCTTCAAACTCCCAACACACTCGCTTCTCGCCTACCTACAACATTCATGCCGCTCAACCCCTTGTACCCCTCTCTTTCTCACCCAGTTCGTCATCAGTCTCTTTCCCGCTTCGTACCCTCATCATCTGTGGCGGGCATTCGAGGGCGGATTCGTTGCTATCAGTCAGAATTGAATTATTTCGTTATCCTTAAGAGGACTAATATTTTTTTTCAGAAGAATGTCGATGATAAATGACATCTCTCATTAATCACAATGGTAATTTAGAAATATCGTGGAACTTGGGAAAAAAGTATTATGGGGATTACTTATACAATGCTTAGAGGATGCTCGGCAAAATGACCATCTCCATTTGTTATAATTTAAATATTTTAACATTGAAGGAAATGGCCGCACTTATCAACTCAATTGATCAAAGTACGTATTTATGCGAACATACTTAAAATTTCAAATGGCCAAAACTTTTTTTTTTAAATCAAACGAGATAAGAAACAAGATATCAAATAATTAGTCATTGGAATTAAAGATGGAGAACACATTCTTAAATAATTCTAAGGAAACTATCGAGTGTTTCACGAAATTTGATTTTCGGTTTGTTACAAATGTTTAAACGTGTATACCATAAATAAGCGTAGTTTGCCATAAAGTAGATAGGAGTTTGCTTGCATACTCGCCACCTGGGAACGGCGGAGGTGCCGAATCGATAATCTCAGTCTCGCGAGATCCAGCCGGGGTATCTCGAATTCAAGTACTCCCGCGAGCGTGAGCGCAATTTGCAATAAAGCAATACGCGGGCTTCTACATATTTATCACCGTGAAACGTAAGGAGAAATCGATAATAGCACCGGAATACCGACCCGGTCGACGGGATCGAATCGGTTCTCCAACGGTCGACAGTCTCGATTCGCCGTAACGAAAATGCGCGTAAATCTTGCCACGATCTTTACCGCAACTACATACGGTGTCTAAAATTTTACGGAAACTAATTTAAAAAACCTGGTGAACGTTAGAATATCGATAATTCTTTCACAAATTATTTAAAGCTAAGAATTTTGTACGCTTTAAATTTCGAGAGAATATAAACAAAATCTCTTGCTTTTATAATAATTTCAAGGAACTTCTAGTTTCATAAAAATTTAACTTTAAGTACAGCAAAACGAGAGCGCTAGCTGTACAATGTACGCGATACTGAAAGTATTCGAAAGATTGCGACTTGGCGATCAAATCTCCGTTAAAAAAGATCGATGAATTCGTTGAGGGTTAAGTGACTGGAAGGAATGACGATGAAACTAGAACACCCTGTGTACGGGATGGCGCGTATGTATCCGCCTCAGCTAGAATACGATATGTACGCTGTACGTGGTGCAATCATTCGTAACGCCAGTGCCATTGAAAGTGTCGCAGGCCCGGTTACAGCAGCCTAGCACACCTACGTCGATTAGATTCAAATACGTATCAGTGTTTCACGTGTGCACGCGAGAAGAATACTTTACGCGCATCGATTTTCCTCACGGCGCGTGCAGACCGAGCTTCGTATTCTCGTTTAAGCGCTAAACGTGCTCGCCTGTTTCTCTGCGCGGATACGAAACGCGATTTTCATATTGTCGAAACGAGATTCGGCATCGAAAAAAGAATTAGGATTAATCTATAAAATCAAATACTCGATTTTTATCAGTACTAGATATTATCACGGGATTAAATTGAAACGGCTTAAATCTTTTTTAGTGTAACTGCCTAAAAGTTTACAAGATATTGTAAGGAATTAAAATGTTGATTGTTATTTTATTTCAAAATCATCTATGTCTCGCGAGATCCTTTTTAATATTTAATAAATTCTATTTGATTTTTAGCTGATTTTTTCAACAATTAAATCACAGAGTGAGGAGATAAAAAAGATTTCTCTTTTTCATAAAAGTCGCTAAAAATACGATCAAATTAAGCCAATCTTGTCTTTTGTCCTGATAAAATCGCGGGCATTTTCTTTAATTAGACAGGTGCGATATTCACGAGTGTCTGAGATAACTCCTACTTCATGTCGACTTACGAACTTCGAAGAATCCCGAATAGGGCCGCCGCGTAATGTCAAGTGCGAGTAAAATCGCTTTATCATGGCGACGCGAGGCAATTCCTTTTCCTCGTTTCCACTCTGCGAAGTTCCTCCCTACGTCGGCTAGATAATTTTGGAATCGCGTGATTAAAGTTCTCACGATTAAAGTTCTCGCTCCGTTTGAATAATGACGCGAAAACGCGCGCACGTCGGCGAAGATACACAAGCTATCGGCGCTTGTTGTGTTAGTTTTCGTACTCGGCGCTGCATAGCCGACGATAAAACGAACGCGATCTCACACGGATATCTAACTGCAAGAGATAAGACGGCACGATTCTCGCTCGCAGATGTATGCTACCGCGCGTATATCGCATTATACGTTTAATGAAGTTTAACAGAATTAAAGTCGGCGGCACTCTGGGAGGTAACACACGTAAGAGCCTGTGCAGCTGGATAATGCTTCCTTTATGCTTTAAAGAGTTTCAATAAACGGAATAATACCTTCATTTCTGATTTTATTTTTAGAAATGACACGAGTCGTATATAAAATTTATCAGAAGTAAGAAAAAGCTCTTGTAACTACTTGTTATTAAATCCTTCCTTCGCGGAAATTATTACAAATTAATTCATACATAATAATGAACGTTTATTTTAAAATCTCTTTTGTCATTCTGTATAAAATTGTGAGTTAGGAACGTGGCTTAAAATTATTTCGGATGAACTTTTTTAGCTCTCTATTCTTTTACAGAGATGTATTCACAGGTATTGCCGATTAACGCAATGTTTTCACGAGATTAGCGGCGCGTTTTATTTTTTTAAACTCACGAGGCAGGTATCGAAACTTAATCACGTAATACCGGCGGACTTCGAGAAGCATTGATTGGATACGTTTGTGTACTCCGCGTTGAAAAAGGGTGGGCTTCGCTAACAAGATTCTATCGCTTTGCTTGGTGTATCGTTGGTACTCTCTTCATCAACGTGAAGCCGATGAGCCAACATCGGCGAATACGTGGCCACCGGCGTACCTGAGCACATCCTCTGGTATGTACCCAGTCATTAACGGGTAAACTCAGTCTAAACTTCCCGGTGGATCCTGTCAAGGACCCCGAGCAATACTCACGAGCGTTGTTGCAACGTAACTAAGCGCGCGCCGAATTCACCCGCCGATGCTGAACTTCGGTTCTCGATACGCGAAGATTAATGACGATCACTCAAAGTTTCCGAATTAACGATCTGCACATCGATGTACTCGTCAGGCCGGAAAATATTTACGCTCAATCATTAGCAAATATTATCGATTCTACATATACGCAGCTGGAGATACATTACAATTTGTTTGCGTATATGGCGTAAATCCGCCTGTAGACTTATGCTTATTTCATGAGGCAATTAACTGCCATTTTCATTTATTGGCCATTAATTAATGTTACGATTGTTTAATGAAATGACGGTTGAATAAAACATGTGTTTTGTTTCGCATCTGCAGCATTGGTAATTTACATGTTCACTATGTTAAACGTTAACATCAACTCGCGAGACTAAAACATTAATCATTTTATATTTAAGTATGTGTGTATGCTGAATTTCTGTCTCCCGTCTCATACACATTACGCGTGACGATGAAAAATTGTAATGAGATTTCACATAGTGCTAATTTATGACCGCGGTCACAAGAGGACGAGTTATTACTTCATTTCGTATCAAACTTTTATTTTGAAAGCCGCTACAACAAAATAACTTTTAGAGCAAAATCTAAAGTTATATATACACGCGAGTTTTCGGTCGTGGTGCAAAACAACGTGCGTCGTCTCGCAAAACGCTCTATCCGCTGTTATTCGACCGTTACTCATCCACGGTCAATAAACGCACCCGGGCCGTAGCGAGCCGATAAAAATAGCCGGTCAAGACAGTCGACTGTCGGAATTGGAAACCACCCTTATCGCTTATCGACGCGCAACAAAGCGGCGCGGGCAAAGCGCGAGTATTCGCGTCAGCAAGCCACGCCGAGGTGAGCACGAACGGCGTTTGTATAATTAACGAGCTTGCGGTGGGGTCTCTCTCTCTTCCGCCTCGCGGGTAGGTTCTTGCAGGTTCACCCTCTGGCGGAATCGCATGTGTTCATTCCGCGGCGCGCGCCACTTATGCCGAGAATACTGAATTATTCCGCAGCCGCGCACACGCGCGGCTCCCCCTCCTCGTAATTCTTCGGCTATCGATTCCGCGTTACGCCGACTGTGTACCTCCACCTCTTCTTCTCTCTCTCTCTCTCTGTTCCTTCTTTTTTTTATTTTACCCAACGCGGAAGGCACCACTCACCGCGCTAAATGACCGAGCATCGATGTTCGCATTCACGCCGCGCCAACTCAATACGGAATTCGTCGCGTAAACGCTAAGAATAAGTCCCGTGGTTTTACACCTCACGCGCGTTGCAGCACGCGCGACCTTTTCCCTGAGAGACTTGAGTCCTCTTCTTTTTTCCTTTTTTTCGCTGATAGTGCGCGATGGGAGGCATAACGGTGATATAAATAAATGCGAAGTGCACGTAAGTGCGAGAAACGGAGGAAAAGTTGCACCTGTCAAATAGCGCGTAATGTAGACGTACCGAGTAATGCAATTTCGTTTAAAGATATATAGCGTTCTACTGTCGTTCGAGACAGAACAGGAAAAATTCTAAAGTTGCTCCAAATCGACGCTCGGAGATTCGAATAACTGTCTGTTGACTCGTAATTATACAATCGGCCACAATTACTAGTATTAATAAATATTGGAAGATAAATGACCATCAATTAGCTGTTCTACTTGCCGCTGTACACGGAGTTCTAATTTAATCTGAAGCATAGGGCATCGAAATACTCAACGTTGCTTAGTGAGCGATGCTGAGGCAGGATGAGACGTCGTCCTGGCCTATGACGTTGACTGTCGTGTCAACGAACCGGGGAATCCCTAGGGACCCCGTCGCCAGCAGGGCAGACAGGAGGGCACTAAAGTTCGCGTAATTTAGCTACAGCGCAGACTCTACCTCCGGTATAGCCGCGTCAATATTAATCATCGTCGTCGTCGGCATGGCAAAACGTTCGGGTACGTGGAAAATCGGAAACAATGAGCGATCATATCCTTGCAAGCGCGTATAAAATAGCACAGGGGACTGACTGATGTTTGTCGGAAGTAAACGTTGAGAGCCAAGTAGAAATCGTCCGGATCTTTTCCTAGACATATTCTTCGAAATATATCGGGCGACATCCGTCTCGCGATTTCCTGTTTTAAAAACGCTGCTGCCGAGTACGCCTCATATTACTTTGTTTCAGTGTCTCGATACTACGTGCTCCACAAATATAGAACATTCTCATATTTTCGCGTAGAGCACGATCTAGGATGGTTGAAATTACCGTCTATTTCATTAATTACGAAGATGATAATATTGCAAAATACACAATTTTTCAGTGTTTCATATTTAGGACATTCTCTCGCTCGAATACTCCTTAAAGAATTTAAAGTAGTCCTTTTTTCTCAATAAAAGTTTCAATCGACAATCTTCAGCCAATTAAAAATAAATCGCTTTTCACGGGTTAAATTTCAAGCGTGCAAATAGGTAACAAAACTTTATTCGTAATTCAGTCTCAAATCATTTCTGAATTAATGACTTTTACATCTATTCCACTGGAATCGCAAAAGCTGTAAGAACGATCTCAGTTTTCAGAAGAACGTAATATCATTTCAAATTCACTTTCTTAGTTCTGTCCAAGTTTTGGCGTTCAATTTACGCAAATCTGAAAATAGAGATACGCTGCTAAGTTTGTATACGTTCCTGGCGGTGAATGAAAGACGGAGAAGGAATGGCATTCAGCTCTCGCGATAACGACTGGCATCAGCGGTGGTGCACCTTCTCGCAACCCTCGCGAGCTTAATGCGCACGAAAGTAGAAAGGAGAACTGAAAGAGGAACTGTGAGGCCAGGGTAGTGAGACCGAGAGAAACGTACTATACGTCAAGACAATAAGTGCCATTAAGATAACGGCGGTGGGGAGGCTTAGATAACCCCTGCATGAACCTCTTCCGCGAATCCGGTAATGGAGGATTCCGTTTTATTCCGACGTTATTTTTGGCGTATCCGCCAGGAACTTACGGGTGTCCTTGCTTTTCGGTAACGATCCAATCTCACTCGACGCGCGCGACTGGCTATTCGCGATTCAGATAAGCGCGATAAACTCCCTTCATTGGAAATGTCCAAGCATTAACCCTTAAAAATGAATCTACTTTTCTTCGCTTGAGATTTCTCTTGAATTTTTGCTGCAGGTTAAAACGTAGCGTTAAAACTTGGTTTTTATCAAAAATCGCTTACAAACGTTAAACTTTGATGTACAGTTATAACTTATTCATACTCTAATTTCCTAGTTGAATTGAAAATTCTGTACTCTTGGTTTTGTTGTGAATTTTGTAAGCAATCCTCTTGAGGAGCTGTAAATAAAATATCGCTTTTTTGTCTGCTGCAAAATTCTACCATCCGGCATAAAATCTAAGATACAGAAAATATAAGTGATTTAATAAGTCTACTTCCTTGATGATTTTATTTTTTGCTTTGATAGTTACTCTACCAGAAATTCTTTAGATCAATTGCATCTTAATTCTCGCGAGAATATCGCGTTTTTATACTTTTATTTCTTCTTCCGCAATAATAGCATTGCTCGTAGTATCAAAAAAGGTATTAAACGAAGAAGAACGAAAAAGAACAAATGCTTCTATGGGACGCGAGTATATCCGCGCACATATTACCACGCCTACCACTTTTGCACGTCTTATCCCGATCAGTAATTAGTCTGTTCGTTCGCCGGGAGTCAAGGGGCCGATTGCTGATTAGTACTAAAGGCATTGCTGATTGGATAAAATTGACGCTACCGCGGCAAGCGGGCTTTTTCTCCAGCATTACTTCCGCCATTTTCTTTGTCCCTGTTTTCCTTCGTTTCCTTTCCTCTACTCGTCCTTCCGGAAATGTGACGGATTATGATCTCGATGTTAGTAGATTGAACGTGTAAGCTCACGAATATCGAATTACACATTGGTATTTTATCAGACTTTATATTCTGAAAAGAATTTAATACATTTTCGAAAGAATCAATTGCAAATTTTGTTTAATATATAAAATGAATAGATCACGTTGCAAACACACATCTACAATATTTGTTATACACTGTTAAATATTAGAAAATACTCAGTTAATCGGAATCCGTCTTTCTTTTTTCTGAGCAAGAATATCGTCTACCGATTTGATAACCAGGTCAGAAGACATACGCGACTTCTAGAATCCTCCGTAAATCCTCTTCAGCGTCTTCGATCTTCGAGGAGTGCACCGGAAAGCAAATGACGCGAGCACGCTGAATACGCTTTGCGAAGCGCGAATCCGCGCGTAGCACAGAGGTTTGCGGAAGGGATGACGCTTGCAAAGGGGTGACGAGATGCAGCTCTACACAGATACTCGAAAGACGAGGAAGGGTTGTGCACATGAGGAGGATGGTAGAGTGAGGGAAGGATGGTGTTCGACTCGGTGGAAAAGCAGCACGGAATAGCGTGGATCGCGAGGGCGAAATTGGAGATCGAGTGGCGAATGCCGGAAGAGTGGCTGTGCCACTCGGCGGTGCAAACGGGACTATTCGATCGGTAGGGTGGAAAATGGAGAAACGCGTGTGCGCCCGCACGCACAGGAGAAACCGGAAGATTGGTGCGACGAATAAGCCGCGCCAACAGAAAGTCCCCGACATTCGCGTTGTCGGTCGTGGATTCGGTCTGGTCGAGATTCGTATATATTTCACCCATTGAATTCGTCGGGTCGAGTGTGCGCAAGTCGATCCGATAAACGGATCATCGACTTTCGAACGTCAATTCGGAAGTCATAAGCCGACGGTAAACTCTCTGCTCTGCATTTTCACGCGGATTAAATAAATATCAATATCGCGAAGAATAGATTTGCCGCATCGGTAAACACGAAGAGCATAGGGTTGAAGAGATATCGTGCTTAGGATCATAAGATGATAAATGCATCGAATCGATTTTCATTTCGAAGCAAAAATTAAGTAAATATTAAGATGTTAGAAAACAGTGAATATTGAGAAGCAGGAATGTATGGCGAGAAAATATCAGCTATTATTCGAAAGTTATAAAAATATAAATTCGTTTTCATTTTCACACAGATCAAGGATATGTCAGGAGTATGAGGAATGAGATTTTTCACGTGAAAAATTTAAAGCACGAAAATAAAAAAGACAGAGATTTATCTGTCATTCTCATTCAACTTTATTGATATGGATTCGCAGAATTGAAACGCAGAATGAACAAAATACAAAGTGTTCTACGCGAACTTCTCCGAATCCTTTTCGAACGCAGATTAAATCGATACCTTAAAACGGCGATGATTGATGCCATTCTCATTCTGCTTGGTAGAAAAAAGATGTGTAATTTGCCAAATGCTTTATCACATACTTCGCCAAGTGTGTAAGTACCAAGATAGTGTTTGAAGAATGAAACTCTTCATGCGGGAAACTTAAAATACGAAGGTTGAAAAATTTTCAAGGAGGGAAGATTCTTCTTCACGTACTTCTCATTCGACTTCGCAAGCACGGACAGCGAATTTGTCGCAGAAATGAAGGGACGTGGGTGCAAAATGTCTTATGCGATCTTCTTTGAAGATCGTGCGATCGCTGGAAATGAGGCTCCGTTGAACATACGGTTATAGAAAAATGGATAAATGCGAACATTCGGAGCAAACATCTTTCCGATATGTGCCTATCTGTTACAATATCAATAATCAGTAAGGATAAATTACACTGGAACATCATTTTGACTTCAAACGATGTATTCGAAATGTATATCCAAACCTAAAATTATATTTACATCATATAAGAAAGCTTGCAATAAGTTGATAAATAGTTACATTGCCGATTTTGTGGCATCGCTATAACATTTTTTCCGATAAACAAAGAATAGCTGATTCATGCAACGGTTTAAACGCCACTGCAGACATCGCTTTTGTACGCCTATCGGCTCTTCCAGTTTTCGCAACGTTACTTTCTGTCCGTGATGCGCCGCACAAAAGGCACACAGGCTCGCTCGTTACGTCGATGTGGCTGAGACATGTCGCGCGATAACTACCTGCGCTTATAGTTTATCTGCAAAAGCGACTACGCATATTAACGTAACGTGGCATGACGACCCAAGCTAGATACGACTTCCACGTATCTGCAATTTGAATCACCGCTGTCGCCACCGCCTGCGCCGTAAAACTGCATTCGGAATTTCTGGTAACTGGTAATATCATTCGCGCACTATTAAGCCGTCACAGCACGAACGAGTTTAGAGCGAACGCTTTCCACAGTGTGCGCAGACAGAAAAGTTAATTTCAACGATGCGTCGAGAACGTATATATAAGCGGCGAATAGCGTTAAAACAGTCGCGGAAAGGGATTATTATTTCTCTTACATATTTTATTTTTTTTTGCAGTGAAAATAATTATTCCTCTGTCGTTTTGAGCTTATATCATCGTTGTACGCGCGATTTAAACACCATTTACCGTATCCGAAAGAGGATACTTCGTGTGTCGTTAAGCTAACGATTTTCCGAAGTTTGCTAGTTTGTGTTACTTATTACGAGTTGCGCGCGCTCGATTAAAGATTTTAATAGCAACGAAAGTGATATCGGCTCACTCGACGAACTTTAGTTGATATTCTAGCCGCTTTTGTACCGAAAATGGGCGTTTCTCAATTTTTTCTACATATTTCAGAGAGAATAATTCATACTTTCGCGACACATTTAAAGTTGTATGTACTCATGTAATTCTAAGTACTCGACCAATATGAAAGTTATACATTCAAAAACAACGTCTAAACTTACTAATCACATTAGATTACATTTCAATATGTATGCATTGACTAACGCGACACTTCGGTCTTGATTTCTTGTAATAAAAGAGAGACAGGAATTATAACTTTAAATGTATTTAACATCGTGAATGGATTAACTTCATTGAATGGATTACCGATCATAGACGAAGGACGAAACATCAGGTTTATTTAATGTAATTTATTATTCAACTACCAATCTAAATCAGATTGTTTATTATTTAAAAAGCGATACAAGAATCCAATTTATTAGATAAAATCATTTATATTTATCCAATACACGTATACTTTTGTACAATTAATAATTTTAGTTTTATTAAGTAATTTTGTAAAACATAAAAGTATAATATTTTCTATTAACTGAAACACCTGAAAGATGAAGCTTGCAGAATGCTTCCATGGATTTGTTCCGACTCTGCAGTCGACGCGATTTGCAGTCGACGTTACAAATCAAGAAGTTAAGGCAATGGATTAATTATTCCAGCGATAACGATCACTCTCCGAGTTCTCGATATCCGGCGCTCCGTCCGAAGTAATTTCAAGTCGTAGCTCGAGATGGATCTCTCGCAACTCGTTTCCGCCGAACGGTGCGGAATTGCACGTACGAAAGATACGTCGACTACAGATGCGGATCGGTGCACGCGTGCACGTACGCGAAAAGACGCGCGGACACGACTTGCGATATGCAACTTGGCGCCGTCGTCTCTTTTCACGTGGAATCCAATCGGTGGCCCAGATTTCTCGACGATATTCGTCACCAGATCGTGTATTACACATATGGAACGTACAGGATGGTTCACGAGGATACGGCGGATATAATATGACGAATCGATCTTGGAAGATATCTTCAAAAAAAGATTCGCGAGATCCTTCGTGCAATCGCGAAATTGCAACTATTCAAATCTTAAAGAACACGAAGAACTTATTTCGCGCAATATGAAATAAAAATAATAGCAGTGCTTATAAAAACCGAAAAAATGTAAATACTTTGCACAATAGTTCAGTTTGCAATGATGAGTTTTTGAAAATATTGCATCTAAGAATATATCGCGTAATTTTATACATTCAGAATTCAAGCACGTTTGTACGAAGCTTTTATCTACAAAATTTTGGAAAATCAAATCTTAAAGTTATATCGCCTCATTGTGGATCACACTGTATAATTTTCCATCGTCCGTTGAATACGAGCTCGTAGATGGGCGAGAAAAACCCATCGGGCGAGCACTGTTTGCGAAAATTTCATTCCGAACAAATTCCCGTTCCTACATATAGGTACCAATGGCGTTTTCCTTTGCAAAGTACATTCGCTCGACGTTATTTCTGCGGTTTCTGTACGCGCGCATCCTGCATTTGGGGACGTAAATATTTCGTAGAAATAGAAGAACGGCGAGTTGGGTCAGCGTATCGACTGCATGATGACTGCGGCCTTCGAATTTATATTTACTTTCAACAAGCATTCGTGCTTGCAAAAGCGATTTTCCGAGATATATATGGATCTATCTATACATCTATAAAAATATATATTTTCTCTTTACATTTTTTCCCCGAGACGTTCACGAGATACCAGAATTGCTGATTGATATATACCGAAGGTAAAATAAATACATTTTTTTAAAATAATTTATATTAGAGTTAAGCTAGAAGATGGAAGACGTGCACAAGGATAAATTATTTTTTATTATATTTTTTCTGCTATTTTTTAGCGATTTGTTCACACTTATATACATACTACACGGAATCTTACTTTAAGAATCTGATTTACGTTTTACGTGACGTTATTTTTATTATCTGTATTACTAATTTGGCTGATTCATTCCACACCATTGTTGGATTCAAGCATACAAATTCACCTTAAACTCGTGGGTCAAGGTCTCCTAAACTACGGGACAGGAAAATTTTCGGCTCTGCTCGTTCCAGTTTGCGGCGCGTCGGCGGTAGCCGCGACACGATATTCCACTCGGCGGACAATATATTATGCGCGATAACCCGAGCGCGGAAACGGGAAAGAGTTGTTCGCCCGTAAGTTAGTGGAACTATCGCTGATTCCGAGATATTTGCACGGGATTACCTCTTCGTTTAACTTCCGGTTGCAGCCACGAAGGGACGGAGGCGCGGATCACCGCGAAAAGAGAAGGCGAAAAAAAGTGAGAAGGAGAGCTACTCCTGTATATACGTAGATAGACATATTTAATCCAATCCAGAAATTAAACTTCCTGAAGAACAGTAGGAAATACATGAAAAGCAAAGCAGCACAGAATATTTTTTACTATATTTAAAAAGAATTTTTTATCATAAAAAAAGAACTTTTTATAATATAACAAAATTTTACGCTTTAAATTCCTCGTTGAACTATGAATGCAATAATGCCAAATGCACACATTTGAATTATTTAGCAAAGCTTTAATAATATCTACATATTAAAAAATTAAAAAATTATAAGGTAATTGGGGGAAGACGCTAAACATTTTGTATTTATAACTTAATATATGAAATTATTTCGCCAGTAAAAATAAAAAACACAAGATATAATGAA
>NJRP01000002.1:1368551-1425623 GCA_003063835.1 Aphaenogaster floridana
TTGGCATCTTCCCCCAATTACCTTAAATCGATAGAGTGATAAATCAATAGAATCTCTCTCTCCAACACAACACACACAACACACACAAATAAAAGACCCATAAGAACAATTTCCTTGACGCTTCTAAACGATAGAATGATGAGCGTCTTTAACAGTAGATTACGCATAGATAGAGACCGATAGATAATAGTTCAGACAAAAAGAAAAATGAAGAAGAGCAAACGACAGTGTCCTCCAGCGTTGTCTTCTGCAAGCGTACGTCAGAGGCCTAGAGAGAAGCGAGGGAAGGAAGCTTAAAGGTACAGAAGAAGAGTCGGGAATTGAGAAGTGGCGAAACTTTAACGCAAACTCCAACAGCAGTGTCTCTACGGGTAAGTGAGCGAAGTGCCGCCGTTTTGGAACGCGAGAGGAGGATCAAGTACACGATAACTCCCGCAGTCTGCTCTCCGGTCAGGTATCTCTCCTGGGGTACGTGTGTTACCTGACCGGAACTCAAACATCGGTTACAGTTCCGTTCGCGTCGCGATCTCGGAATCGAGTGACGCTCTGTTATAATGGGTCAAATGTCCCGTAGCGTTTCCCCGTATTTCAATTGTTGCACAATGTGTATCGATCTCTGTTATTTGCATAGGCTGTATCCAGGATATATAAGGGTGTTCCAATAGCTCTCTATTTGAATGGGATAAAATATTAATTCGAAGATATACTGATTTTCTCGATGAATGTGATGGTTTTTTTTTCAGAGAAAAATTGATGTATCGATAGCTTTTGAGTAATGGGATTAAATTTCAGAAATAGAATCAGCAACTAAAACTCGAGGACTTTTATGCGAATGCAAATTAAGTTTGAAGAATTAGAATAAATAATAAAATACTCGTCTGCATTTGAAATATTAAATATGTTCCATGTAGCATTCTAACTTAAGAGTTCATTAGAAATTGAAACCTATTGTGGAAGTTCGTTTAAAAGAAGCCAGGCTATCTCATATATTATAAGAACGTAATAATTTATTCAGCAGGCTTCCATTTTTCTTCGAAAGTGACAACCTTTAACCATGATTTTAACAGTAATTACTTTGTGATGTGATCCATTTATATCTAACAGACATTTGTCAATGTTAATTCTTAAACTAATCATTTTTAATCAATGTTACTGAAAACATTTCGTAGAATATCTTCAAATAAAGATGGGATTGCATTTTAACACGATCGAGATTAGCGCATTCACGTACTCCATCCTTTTCACCTCAATTAATCTAAAAGTCATTCCAGGATAAGCATCAGAGGAATTACGTTTGATAATGCGCACAGAGGCGCTCGATATACTTCCGATAATAAGTCCGATAGATATTCTATCTGAAAAACGCGACGCGGAACATCGTCACGCGAACGAGATATGGTGCTTTCTGGCGAATGACGTCATTCGGTAAATATAATCGAACTCCCAGGGTGATGGGGAACGGTCGATTTTAATAGAACCATGCCGAACATGTCGCCGGCTATAGCAAGTTCCGATCCGTAGAATTCAATCCAATTAAAAAGCAACACATTGCCATCTGTTCGGCCTGCTCTCAGGTAACTCTCCTGGGACGCAGGCTACCTGACCAGAACTCAAATAGTCGCGGTTGTTTCGCCGATATGACGCGAATTCGTTAATGGAACTAAATTCTGGCAACAGAAACTCGAAACTGTCATCATTCCGATCGCGACCCCAATCGATTGTCGAGCAGCGTTAGGCGAAGTTGTACGCGTCGAACATACCAATATCCATAAAGGACAGTAAGGTATAGACTATACTAGGTATAGACCAATTACGAATCAAAAAGATCGCATATTTGTATGGCGATTTTGAAAAATTAAACATATTTTCACTGCATGAAAATTGAAATTGAAGAAAGATGAAACATTCTGCTAGGAAATAATGTTATTTTATAATAGAATTGTAGTTGGCGAGAAAAGCAATCGCGCAGTATCGATTCGTTCGCACCGATTTTCAGCCATATCTGGCTCGAAGATAAAAATAAATTCGTGGGAAGCTCACGAAAAGGGCGATAATTCTGGGTCATCGGAGTCAAGGAACTCGAAAGCTGCTACAGCGGCCTCGACCCAGCAAGCTCCTTTATTGCAACGTCTTTGGTCCGAGCATAAATCTCAGGTCTTCGTCCGAGTTCGTTGGTCGGCCGCTTACGCAAACTCGTTAAAAAGCATTATATCCGTCGCGCGGAATGAATTTAACGGGGAACGAGCACGCACCGTGCGAAAGAGAGAGAAATCCGCTCGAGCTTTAATGCGTTGCGGGAATAACGAGATCGAAGCCGTGCGAGCGGGCGAGCTTTCGTGCGAGGGTCTGGCCTCTCGGCGACGATCGCGTCGCATGCGGCCAGACAATTTTGCATCGCTTCGCAGCCATATTACGCGATAAACGTGGGATCCCATCGGGGATGGAAATCGTGATTTAATAAACCCCCTCCCTATCTCATCGGCGATAAAAGAGACAGTCGATACAATAATATAAACCGATTAATTATATAAACGCAGTCATGATTAACAAACGGAACATTTAGTGAGCGTGAGTCAAACGCGGGTATTTAAACTACTCACCGCGTATTTTATCGAGTGATCATAATCATGCGAGCTTGCCTCACTTACTTACTGAACATAATGCAAAAAATACAATTATTACATTGAATTTCTTTTTATAAATCTTAATCATAATTATGCTATTTTGATTTTGCAACAAATCGCAAAAGTTGACGTCTATCAATTATGATAAGTGATCATGCCATTAAAGAGGGTCGTTCGCTCGTAGAATTTTCAAATGGGGAGACTCTAAGAGAAAAACTACTGCTACGATATAAGAGATTTGTTTATTTGATTATTCACAAAATTTTTTCTAAAAATGTTTTTTGGATCTCTCCCGCGAATGCATTTTGCCGCGCGCGCGCGGAATTAACTCGTCAACTTCTCATACCTGTTAACCGCGCCAGTTCCGATTCGAAGGATAACCGCGGACATAATAGTTGCATTATCGCCGCCAACGGACATTTCCCCACTGGCATTTAGGGCCGAGACGATCGGACAGTTTAAACGCCCGGGCCGTGGCCCGATCGATACGCGCGCGAAGCTTATCAAAGCCGCAACTATATGCGAAGCGGGATCAAGCACGAGTTTCGTTTAGCATTTCATGGCCGAGCGGCAAGGCAAGCCTCACGTGTCAAAGCTTTCGTGCACAATGTAATCTCGCTATTAATGCTCGCGTTCATCATCGCAAACGCAAATAAAATTAGAATGTAACCAGAATAATTTCCGCGAATTCCAATCAAAGGTAAAACAAGCAAAACAGCGATCGAAAGTCGAGTACGCGTAGCGATTGCAATACAAGAATGAAATTGAACGTCTACGCGCTTTTCAAATAACAAAACAGATATTATTTAGAAAGATGATTATTCCTCGAATTTTTATTTTTGACATTTACAGTCTTTTTCATGTCAAGCCTAAAAATGTTTAATGCGCGTTAATACATCCGTCATCAAGTCTGCAAGTAACAAAATTCAAAACTGACGAGAATAATAATGCGATTAATTCTAGATTTTATAAGCTCTCTTTTGATCGTGATGTATTATTTTATATCTAATAATAAAGTGTATGTGCTTGCGCGCGCGCGCATTAATAAAATTTATCATGTCCGATTGAATTTACAAAATTACAATTATATTGGCATGTCCAAAGGTAATTAGGCACATGTCAACATTAAACTCGATAAATATTTTTATAGCGCAATCGCCATTATTGTGATGCAATAGATCCAAAATCTCTTACGTATGACAGGTAAACGATTACATGCTATAAATTGCTGTTTGCGCAGCTGTAAAAGAAGGAAACGATTTTTGAGTATCACCTTGCTCTCGCCGCGCCATAAATCACATCCTTATTCCGCACGTGGACGCGTATAAATCTCGTTATAAATAACTGTAAACTATCGTGCACGGCCACGATGTAATTCCGTGGAGCGCAGGGTGCTCCATCGCTTGCTGAAATCGTTTGTCGGATCTACTTTATTAATGGATCCTCTTGATCGCGATCGACAAGGCTACGGCATACTTGTCGACTTGCAAGAGATTAATTGCACTTTGTTGCATGCGATTGTAGGCTAGCCCCCACGCAAATCCGATACTTTACTCGGTTTAAAAAAAATCATGATCGGCATCAAATGGCAAACTGACCGAACCATAACACGCGATAAAATAAAAATGAAGCAATCTCTCTTGATATATTCGTTATATTGGGAAACCTTTAATACATTAGATTTATTATTAATTTGTTCGAATATTAGAAGAAAAAATCATTGATATAAAGCTGAGATGAGAAAATTTATAATCGCTATTTATTTCTCTAGGAACAATCATAACAGTTGTTTTTAAATAGGCGCGATGAGCATATTGTAACTATTAAATCAATTATACTTTCGCTAATTCATACTAGCGAACTAGGGTTAGAATGAAAATCGATTATTAACGTGACCATAAATTAGGGCGATTATAAATTATTACCGAGTAAAGAGATACTCAATCCCTCGTTATGATAGTTAATTAATGAAATTTCTTCATGCTTATGCTAAAACTTGCTTCGGTAATTCCCTTACTTACAACTTAGGCAATCCCGTTCTAACAATAAGCCTTAAGATCGCTACTTAAGGCTGTGTAAACGCGCGGCTACCTTGGATTCGACGTGCGGTTATATGAGGAGTAGTTGGTCATTAAACCCGTGTTTCGGATTACCCCTAATTCCTCGCGGACGTCGCGCGGAGGAAACCGGGATTAGTTAAAGATTAAGCTGTTGGACGCGTTACTGCCCGTGGTTCGACCTCGAGGAAGCTTCTCCACTACAAAAGCATGCTTCCTCATCGTAAGACGAGACTAATCGCACAAGCTTCGCATGCCGTTGACTCGACAGAATTACTCTTGATGGAAGGCAGCCACGTGCTCACACACATCCACGTATATCAAACATTAATGAAGATAAGTAAAATAACAATCGGGTGCGTTTCATTTCTAAGGACAAAACTAATGAAATTCGCAATTAATGATACTGTGTAAATTTACAAGTTAATTAAACGATGATGTAAGAATTTGAATAAAAAAATTAAGTTTTAACAAATTTAATAACAATTCAAATGATTTAAAAACGACACAAATGGCCACAATTGATTTATTGTTGGTGAACAATAAATCAATTGTGGCCAGTTGTGTCGTTTTTAAATCATTTGAATTGTTTTATCTACTGGCGAAGAGAAAAATTTAATAACACTTTAAATTATTACGTTAAGATTTACAAGACGCGGCGGATAATCTTATATACATGTATATCCAACTCTATCATTTAGGAGCTAAACGACATTCTGAAAACTCAGTGAAAACGAGTAACCGTTCGTTTAACACGTATACAGGCATTCGAGCAGCGCGGAAACATCTTGTTGGCACTCTCGAGTGTCGTTCTGCGAGATTGCAGGAGTGAATACGAAATTGCGAAGGTCGAATGCACTCGCTGCAACGTATAATCTTATCACTCACGTAGCGTCGCAACGTATCGGAGCAAACTGGCGCGGCATTCGCGAAGCTTGCGGTAAAAGCTCGCATCGGGCAAAATCGATTACTCCGATTTAGCCTTCAACCGCGCGAGAGGTTTTACCGCATCGAATATACTGACGCCGCTATTGATAAAAACCATTGTTTCAATTAATCGAATTTTATCCACTATCTATTATACACTGTTGTCCGTAATCTATCTTATTAAAATCCATAACATTCTCCGAACGATTTATTTCTCTGACATTAATGATTTAATTTATTTAACGTTTGAATGTTCAAAATAGACTGACTCTAACGGTATAATGACCTGATACAGAATTAAATTGGATTGAGTTAAATAAAACACTTCAACATAAATATTAAATTTTTTGCATTTTGTGAATAAAGGAAACTTTAATAATTGAATATAAGTAACTCGAGAAATATTACAGTATTTTAGATGAATACGGCTTTATTTTAATTTTAATTTATAGCTAAATATTTTTAATTTTTGTAATTAATATAAACCGCTCGAAATCCTGGATCTTTCTGCTTCTTAATTTCTATTTTGGTTGCAACGTTCTCCTTTTTCTAAGGGATAATGATTAAAGATGCAAGCTCCAATGTTTCACGCTCGAAAACCGTTATTTGCGCATTTGGGTTTGTCCATCTCGTATAAAAAATACACATCCAAGTATATACGTTAGGATGAAGGAAAAACTGTTATAACCACCAATATAAATATTTCCTGATAGATATAAAGTTACTATGTAGGCATATTGGCAATATTTGTACTTCAGAATATATAGACTATAGAGCGTTCTGCCATGCTTTCAACAAGTATTCATTTCGACATTGCAAATATTTCTTTTAAAAAGAGCCTATATGTTTCCGATACATCCCGAATGTTTATACAAATGATGACTTTAAAAAAAATTAACAAAGATTTTTAGCAAATAGATATAAAATATCAAAATTC
The DNA here is from genome assembly GCA_003063835.1 of Aphaenogaster floridana. Lineage (NCBI taxonomy): Eukaryota > Metazoa > Arthropoda > Insecta > Hymenoptera > Formicidae > Aphaenogaster > Aphaenogaster floridana. The sequence goes on from NJRP01000002.1 coordinate 1,375,097, forward strand.
TACACTTTCTACACTTTTCAGCTAACAGACAGATTGAAAGCATGTAATAATTTTAGAAAAAGATATTTCATACAAAAAAATGTATTTTTACATTTGCAACTTTTTTATTTTAAAAACGATGTCTTTCAAAAATAAACATTTGGAAATATGTATAAATTTCTGGGTTTTAATGATTGTAAATCTCAACTATTTAGTATATTCGTGTAAAAGTATTCTTTTCATATATTTCCCTCATTATTGCGCTATGCCTTAAATTACTCTCCGAGAGAAAAAATATTATAAAATAGATGCTTCCATTTCCGTTGATTGACTTCCCATGCGCAAGCCAATATCGCATTCGACATCCTTCAAGATAACATTGGGGCGATTCCAGGCGATACGCGCACGAAAACAATTTCGATCATTGCCCCCACATTTTCCCGATTATAGCGAACGCGGCCGAACTGTGAGCTCTCGCGGATTTTATCGCGTCGCCTTAGTTTAAAGAAAGATTCGATAAGACAGCGGGGGGTAGGAAAACGAGAAGTCGAACGCTCCGGGATGATTGGAAAGCGCTCCCGGCGTCGATGGTCGCGCCGGAGGAAAGAGCCGCCCGATAACAGAGGTAGAGAAAGAGACGGTTCTGGTATATCGCAAAGTAAATCCTTCTAGGTAAATGTCAGTTTGCGAGTTTTTGGCCGATTGGAAAACTTGGAAGGGCAGCGGTGCAAGGAGCAAGGCAAACTTCTCCGAACTGTCATTAGTTACCGAAGAACGTATTCCACTTCCCGGTGGTCTTCTGCCTCCCCAAAACCTTCCTCTGCCGCCCCCTCCTGTCTCTCTTTAACAAACATGTTGACAAGAGGTAGATTGCTCGCGCGGAAAAAGCAGGGAAAAGGCATCTGCCTCCCTTTCTTCTTTCTCTCTCTATTCTTTTCTCTCTTTTTTCCTTTATAGTGCAATTCGTGGTCGTTACTGTACGCGGTTAGTTTTCCCTTTGTGCGAACTTCCGGACAAATTTCACGAGCGAGCGCTCCCGCTACCTGTGCGCCTGCACCTCTTGATCGAGGACGCCAAGGGCATCCCTGAACTCCAGCGACGCGGGAATGCGGTCGAATGGCCAATATCTAACATTCGGAGCACGGACCCCTTGAGAATAATACGGGGAAGGTTGGAAATTTAGTTCGAATAGAGACAAATTATCAAGGAATGCCTTCCTTGAACAGTGCGAAATATCAATGATTTACTTGATTAATTCATCAATTAAATTTTAGTTAATTTTTATGTTCATTTCATTAGTTAAATTTCTATCTTTTACATATCTTTAACCATTTTATTTCAATGGAGTTTATCCTCCTCCAACACAAGGACTTTTTGCAAGAAAAGAATTTTATACAGATAATAATTTTCGCAGAAAAATTATTGATTTGAAACAATATTCACTGAATTTGCATGACAAAGAAGTGTGTTCAAGAAAATTTGGCAAGTGTAATATTTAATTGTTCATTTGAGTTTAACACCGCATTGAAAAAGATATCGATAATACATCACCGACATGCCACAGGAGAAAGTAAACTGTGGAACGTAAAAAGTTGAGTCCTGTAATATACTCTTGCCATAAAAAAATTGTGAAGTGCCTCTTAACGATTTAAATGCTTTACTAGTATTACTATGAGGTATAGAAGCTCAAAGTGTTAAGGTATGTTCGAGAAAATGTGCCATTTTATTTACGTGGCAATCATTTCCGCGTGCACGCGGATTACGAGACGTTACAGCGTTTTTTTTATCACAATCACCGGTGCGACAACGCCGAGGAGATCTCGTTTAGGCTTTGAAGAGAGGCTTTGATCGGCAAGGCTCGACTTACACGCGGAGCGTGATAGCCAATCGGAATCGAATCAACGTGACGATAATTGTCTCCAAACGCATGTAATCTCCACCCTGTCTGCCGTGGAATATCCCGGAGTTTTTGCCGCGTTGATTCGATTTTCCGTCGTACCAAATAGTTCCTTTCCTTCTTCCTTCCTTCCTTCCTTCCGGTGAGAATCGCGTCTTTCCCTTATATCCTCCCCTTTGCTGTTCTCCTTTCCACCTACGAATGGGATACGTATCCACCCAATAAGCCCACCGTCCGTGCCACATCTGGGCGACCAGGCGCTCTCCTCTCTCGTTCTTTCTTTCGCCTCTTTTCTCACAACGGCATCGGTCAAATTCGATTTTCCTTTTACATTCAGCCAAGCCATTCGGAATAGCGATCAGTTCCACCGGCAAGGAAGGACCTCATATACTCCTGGTTGGCTGGCCTCCCTCTCCCTCACGTGTCACACGCGTTCTCCCTATATTCCCATCTTTGTCCACCCAGCCTTTCGTCTCTCTCTCTCTCGTTTTCGTTCGTCCTCTCCACACAGTAGCGGGCTATTCGAGAGCGAAGTGGTAAACTAGATAGGGCTACGGATAGGAGCGGAATAGAGGCAGAATCGGGTCACAGCTAGCCAATCCCCTCTGTAAGGCATCGCCAATCTACCTACCAGTCACAGGTACGCACGCACACACGGATATATACCTACAGAGATACATACATGCGCGTTGCATGCGAAGGTTTCGTTATCGTCTCTTCCTAGGATTCCTCTGATGACTTTCTCATTCGCCCTTCCCATTTTCTTCGTACGCGAAATTCGTGATTAATTTACAAATTTCGCATGCTTCATACATCATCTTCGCAATTTCTACGTAGCTCCAGGTTTCATAACCAGCGTTTATTCATTATTCTTACTTACGTTGTGCATCATACTTCCTGCTTATGTGAATTGTTATTTGTCATGATTCTTCCGCGGGAAGTTTCTAAATTAATTTCTTTGAATCACACTTACAGTTTCGTTTTCGATCGGGTTTGCGGTATATATTATTTTACTTTATAATCCGATTAAATTATAAAAGAAGATTTTTTATATGTACTATTTATAAAATCTTGTCATTTTTGTAATATTAGATTTGTTATTTTAGTTTTAATTTCTGGTTTCGCTTCAAAATAAAACCTATTTGTTATATTTATTAACAAACTTAAAAATTCCTATTTCTTGATAGAATCTTCTTTATAATTATTAAATTCATAAATTTAATTACTACTTTCAATTTTAATCTGAATTTTTTTACTAATAGTGTGGAAGTCTGTTATTTGAAAATTTAAAGTTTTTGAATAGAAAATAATGGAATGTCGAAAGGAAACAACGTTTCAATATATTAAGTATATAATCTCAGGAATTGTTTCTCTTTTTTGCCCTTTCTCTTCTAGAAAATTTGTTTCCTTCCGTAAGTCTCATGTGTTCTCGTGGAACGTGATGCACTGTTTTGCGGTGTATCTTCCTCAGGAGGATTTCATACGAGTGAGCCTCGTAAGAAACTCATGGACCGCGGCGCTGTGTATGTATGAACGGCATCGCGAGTGTCTCACAAAGTGGAAATTTCCAGCGACGTCGATCCGGAGCTGCATAATGCCACGCCGTCGCGCGAAATCCCCGACCGGCATGACTCGCACATCGACTCTTCAAAGGAAAATCCTCGGCGCGGAACTTGCTCGGCTTCCCGCGCTACGCTCGGCTCCGTAGTTCCGAACTGTTCCGAACGCCGGAACTGGTCGGTTCGCCAAACTGCTCGGATATAGAACAATGTTTTCCAACGTTCTTCGAGTGAGGAAATATTTGCAAACAGCAACCCCGCGACAGACATTTTACTGGCACCGTGATAGAATAAGTTAACTCGCGTGATAAAAACTTATAATTTATTTATTCTCATTTTGTTCATCTCATGCTATAACTGAGCAAGCATTTACCCAACTCACTATTTGAAACACGTTGAATTCTTTTCAATAGAAAAGGGATAGCGCTTGATATCAATTTTGCTTTTCAAGCGAATAATTCATATCGAGTAAAGTCAAGAATATATCTACATTCAAATAGAGACCTTTTATAAAATATAGTTAAAGCAGACATGTAACGCCAAAAGTTATCAGTCTTCAGTAGTGTAGCACAATTTATCGGAGAATAGAATTCCGCGGTCTTCATTCACATTTCCAACGCAATGTCAATCCGAATTCGCGTGGCTGCGCGGCTAACCGCCGAATGCGTTCCGAATGTGTGCTGACAATCGCGTTGGTCTGTATTGCAAAACAATGTCTCGCGCATAGTAACGCGAGAATACTCTTTCGTCTGCAATGGTGACTTAATGGCAACGTTATTCATACTTTCTACGATAACGACGAAATCGCAAAACAAAAAATTATCATACCTGATTTGCCGCCGTCTAAATAAGATTGATAATCTAGAGATAAATGTAAGAGATAATATTATAGAGACTCGCCGCCGTCTAAATAAGATAATCGTAATGAAAGTCGTATATAAAATAATAAGGATATTGCGCGATAATAGAACAATTAGACACAATAATCTGTAAAGTTTAAAAATAAAGTTTAATAACTTATTTGATATCTAATTATTATATAAAGTACATTACAAATGCTATATGTTTATATATTAATTTTATTCCGTTATACTTTTGAACTTTTTTCAAAATATCAATAATGATTAATATGGATCATTTAAATGTGATACTTAGTAAACATTAATCGCAATTAAAATGCAGATGCAAGATACAAAAGATATCTCTCTGGTACTGAAATAAAATCTAGCGCACACGTCAACCTCTATACAGCCTCTCGTTCCCTCTCACGATTACTGACACAAAATGCAATATACCGTCACGTATTCCGCGGTCGTAATACTGTCCAATGTATCATTCCACTTCTATCAAACCGAAAGTCGCGCTACACCACGGCCAACAATCGTGTGACGAAAGGCTAGCCCACGAATTGACACGGCAATAAAAGTAACTAAGTGCGGCAATCGCGCGAAGCGGCGGTATACTGTTCGCGAAATTTCGTCGAAACGGTGCTCGCGTCGCCATAAATCTACCAGGCAGATCTACCGTCGCGATACTCCAACGTAAGTGGAGTAGCCGGGCGTTCGAGTAGGAACTCCATATCGTTACAAGTCGCCGCAATGACCGAGTCGAATACGTACGAGCGCCGTGAAATTGAAAAAATTGATTAATTCCGCTGACGAGGGGAAGTTTGAATATGTATACTACCGTGCTGTAAATTTTCCTGCATACGCAAACGTACATGTATATAGTGAGAAATGTATATGGTATAGAAATGTATGTAATTTTCTGAGCATTTACATCGAACTTTAGAAGTATACTTCTAGACAAATTCGAAATAAGCTTCTCTTTCACGAAAATGTAAAACGAATGGTAATTACGTTTTTAAATATTAAAGTTTGAAGTTTTGACAAATTAAACTTATGAAGGATATATAGATGGAACAAATTTTTAATTAACTGCATGATATAAAACTGCGAAAGTCATATTTTTGTCGATTAAAAAACATTTTACGTGGAAAGTTTTAGTCTGCATATAATTTTTTCTCATAAAAATTTTTTCCTCGTAATTTCATGTATAATTGGGGGTACAATTTCTATGTACAAAATTTGCTCATGACCATTAATACTTGATATGCTAATTATTAATTTTAATTAATATCTCAAATAATTTTGCCTGAACTTTACATTAATATAATTTTAAATTGATATTCATATCACCAAAATATTTAATATTTAATATCGAAACTTCGAATATTGCACGTGAGCAAATTTTCGTTGAGAAAATATCTCTCAAATCGAGCAGAAGACAGTTCCCCAAAGTTTGATGCGAAGGTTACGAGGCACCTCGCGTACAGTGGCATGCTAGAAAGCTGATACACCGGCGTATCGTTGTATGTACGGGTAGCATCGCATTTGCGTCAGTATGCCGAAGTGGCCAGTGCCGAGGTCACGAGCGGGTGCAGCTTAACACATCGGTCCATTGTAACTTCCTGGCAACTAACCTCGCCATTGTTTCCGATACGGGCGTTCGCCGATATCGCTAATTAATTTGTTCTCAGGCGCGGCCACGCTCCTAAAACAACCGCGTTAAAAATAAAGCCAACGACACGTAACGAAATATGCCGTTGAGACAATCCGTTTGCATGACCTAGGATAAAACGCTCAGTTCTGTTGGCATAATAAGAACAGAACTATACGAGTACTGTCAAGCAAATTTAAATATTTTTCTACCGCGGTTACGTCGGAGAAAATGTATTCGTCCCTAGATACATTTTTCCCCACGAACAATAGGTTTTTTTCATGATTTTCACCGTGCACGATTCTCCACTGTACGGAAATCTGGCGGAAAAACAAGGGAATATTGCGGAATGAATTAGAAAAATTGATCGAGAGCTTCGCGCGCGGTCTGGGAACTTCCGCTGCACCGGTGGAAAGGTGCGCGAAATTGGGTTACGAGCATAAGGGTGAGTTAACCCTTTATGAGGCTATTCCAACTTCGCAGTTGCACAATAGCATTGTTCTTATTTCCTACGTTGTGTCATGCGGTGCCTTCCGCGGCTCGTAGAAATGTCATTGCGCTATTTTAAAATACTGCTAAGATATTAAAGACGAAATTACACCAATATGCAGTGTCATAGCTTCATAAAAATTAGCAATGTGACGAGTACAAAGATGTACGAAAAATTGACAAATTTCATGAGAAGATACAAATATTATCATGACGCTGTACTCTTTAATTTAATGATTTAATTCCAAAAGTATATTTAAATAGCTAACCAAAAAAAATTTACGCGCTAATACTAAATAATATATTTAAATATTATATACATGAATATTTATTTATTCAGTTATTTCAAATCAGTGCGGATATATTAAACTGCGCACTGTAAAAACTTATTTCCGCCCCTAGTCGCTATGATCACGTTTAAAAGCAATATGTTCGACGAATGAACGACGTGGAAAGTTCACCGTTCGCGTACTAGGAAGCGCAATTGGAGATCCGGAAAAAGTGCCGACCTACGTATGTACGATCGTGGAAATCTCCGGTTCTTAAATTCGGGACGAGAAACTCGAGCTAAGCGCCGCGATAAAGTATGAGCGCAGAGACGCGAAACTCGAGAAGTAATAACTCCCTGAGGCGATCTCAATATTTGATTTCTATCGATGACGCAAACGGGACGGGATTCTTGATAACATCGGCACGACACTACATCTCGCGAGCGTATTTCTGAAACAAACATGTCGCCATGTGTATCTCGTCGAAAAAGTAAGCATCCATCTTCGTATTCTGTTACGTCGATGAAGATCGCAGGGAAATATTGGCCCGGAAAAATATGGTATTCCAATCGAAGGGTTCAAACACGAGGATATGCGCGACCTCGCACGATATTTCCGCGTAATTCCGTCCCGCGTAGCGCAATCCAATCTAACGAACATTATATTGAGAGCGCCGTAATGCTAGTTTTAAAACATTACTTGTACGAGACGCGACTGCAAAACCTGTGCGTTGGTTTTAACAAAATGTTCGAAGCTGCATCTACTATGACATTTTAAAGTGATATACACAAAGTCTATAAGTGATTCATATTATCTTTCACATTTTACGTGAACTCATTCCGCTGCCCCTCGCCTCCCTTTCAGAATCTCAAGGGTTGCGGACTGCGGTCTTGTTGTATCCCCTCGCAGCCAATTTTGCCTGCTGCACCCAGAGATTGTATCTCCCGACGAGGATAGACGCGACGCCTCGCAAAAATATTATATCGGGTATCGATACGTCGCACAATCAGATAAGGGCCCCGAGAGGGTCCCGCTGACTCGGTCGTTTCTCGTCGCGATGGAATCGCGGCCTGCTTTTATTTTCACAGCCAAGTATTTCGATGACTCAACCGCCAGACGGACATTCTCGTCGGGGGACGAGATCGTCGTCGTCGCCGTCGTCCTCATCCGTTCTCTCTTGTCGGAGAGAGAAACGATACTTAAGATGATCGCGACCACGAGGAATTCCTCGGGCGTTCCCGGAGTGAGGAAGTAGATGGTCTTGGCACAGATTGGCGATTTGGACAACGCGATCGACCAATGGCCCTGTTTCCTTCAAGATTGTAATTATCTCGAATTGCTTGTTATAATTCAAAGAACAATTTTCATTGTTTCTACTTTAAAAGAGTTTCTATTAATAGGGAGCAAACAGATTGCAATAATATAAATTATTATATTAGGGATAAGAAATATTAATATAATGATCATAATAATAAATATATATAGAATTAATTACTAGAGAATCTGATTTTATATACTATTTTTTAATATATATAGTATCCACAAATTTATAAATTATAAAAATAAAATTTTCATATTCTAGACATTATTGTAAATAATTATTTTATCAAACCTTTGATAAATGGTAATCTGTTCTCTGCAATCAAAATACTTTAATCACTGTATTTTAAAATATTGCGAGATTTTATGTCAAATTCAAAATAAAAATAATAAAACGTCAGTAATCTAGATGCGAGTTTAAAACGATTTAGATTAATATTATACTCTATTATTCTCTGTTACATAATATGGAAATAAATGGTACGTAGCATAAACTAAGAAAAATGATCTCGTAATTGGTATATTGAAAGAGGCGATGCTTCGGCATTAACTGAAAATCCGTTAACCGAAAATATCGTTTAATTCGACGTTACGTAACACGGGGGAATTCGATTTACCGCGAGCGAATATTTACGAACACGTACGGCGTTTATCCACGTGGCATCGCGAGCGGCAACCTCGATAGCGATGTGGCTGCAGCGAATTATGCACGCGCGGGCAGACGATGAGATCGCATCGCAGCGAGCTCGCCCGAAATTGATGCGCGATAATAATACGATCAGGTGGAAAATCGAGCCCCGACAATTGTGTGTTAAGCGCTGTTGGTCGATAACACGTCGCGAGATTTCGTAGACGTGATAACGAAGTGACGATAATAGGGACTAATAAGCAGTCGGGAAATATGCAGATCAAGCGAAAAGAATATGTATTTACCTCCTAAATAACTATATATAACATATCTCTTAAATAACTATACATATGTTATGCTCAAAGAAGATCTTTAGTAAATCCTACATTTTTTTCATCTGTACTTATCTTTGCGCGAAAGACTGACAAATTTGATTCTTGATGTAATTGTCTTTCTTCGAACGATTAAGAGAAATTTAAAAAAAAGAAATATTAATATTTTCTAAAGCAACAGTGCCAAAGTTTCTGCAACGCTAAAAGCTACTGTATGTATTTTTCTTGTATTGAAAACAAACGATATACCTGTTACATAGAACCAATATTTTTATTGTACTTTTCTACAAAGCATCGAGCGTACAAAGAGATTTCATACTAGAACGAATTCATGCGAAACTCAAAAGCAGTAACACTTTAAGCGATAGAATTACGCAACGCAATAAAATTTCCTTCTTAGAGACCTGCTGCTCCACTCAAGAGTTAAGACGTGCGATTACAAGCTCAAGAATTAAAGGTGTATGATTTTTTTCAAGAAACTGTGCATTTCTGTCCTTAACCATGTCAAGCGAACAGGTTGCAAATACCATCTTATTGCTTCTTCTTATCCTCCCTGGAAACGTATCTTACAAGACATGCTCGGCAAGTTTAAGAAAGCGGAAAAAGCGAGAAATGTCAGTAACAAGTTTGCGCTCACTAGTTCTTCTAACCAACCTTTCAAAATGAGCGTAGCTTTATTTTGTCGGTCGTGATTTATACCGATGATGCTATTAGTGAAAACATGCAATTCTAGCCGCTATCGGGGGACCAGTTTAGATTTCAGGTCTTCGCGGCCTTGTCGGTCGTCATAAATTTTACGTTGCACGGCTCAAAGCAAATCGCAACACTGGCGTAATCTCTTTTTCTTCGGGTTAAGCCCGTACCGAGCACCTTCGAGCAGCGACGGCTCTATCGCGCAATCTATTTCCGAGTTAATTACCGGTGAAATAAAGAAGTAGGTCGGGCTGTCCTACAATGAGTACGGAATATCGCGCAGGAAAATTGCGATAACGAGCCGAATTTAATTCAAGTCCAGCCCCAGAGCGCAAACATTTTTACGACCGTGGACGTAATAATTAAATACAGTAATTAACCATACTTTTGTATTTAACATTTTTACATGCGTACTTTGAAACTGGCGCGCATAATTTTTTTCAACTAATTTCGAATGTAAGTGTTTATGAGAAGGAAATTACGTTTGTATTAACGAACGTTTGTATTAATTAGAATAATGAAAAAATTTTCTGTTTTAACGTATAAAAATGTAAAGACGACCGGGAATGGAAATCTGCTTTTCCGAAAATGTTCCTTGTAAATAAAATTCTGTTTAAATCTGTTTTTTGGCTATAAACGTTCGTATTCTGATAAACTAATTTCATTTAGGTTAATAAAATAACTGATACAAAGTCTATTCATGTAAGTAAATTTCTTCAAACCATCCTGTTTATAAATAAATCTCATATTAATCTTTCTCCACGGGATACAAATGCATTTATCTCGGCAAAAATAGTAGTATAAGATAAGCGCGCCAAGTAAATCTCGCGTGCTTTTGTGTGTACTCCGCAGGAAATTGTCCTGCGCTTCTCCTTTCAAGCTGCATAAATCGCATCACCTACCGTGATCTTCAGGTCCCGTGGGTCGCATGTGTCGTATCGTCTACTGAAGCGGAGCACTGTGTGCGTCTTGTTCTCGTAACCTAGTAAGAGCCGGTAGTCCTGGCTCGAATCCATCTGCGGATCTCTGCTGGCGTCCTTCACATGCCGGTCCTGGAAACAAGCGACGACTTAATGTTAAAATCCGCGCCAACGGGACCATAAAGTATAATGCATCGTCGAGACGCCCTGCACACTCGCTTGCACCCACGACACTTTTTTCTTTCCTTTTCCAAAGATAGAATTGATCGCAGCGAAAGGGTAAACACGTCGAAATAGAGAAAATTTCTCAAAATCAAAAAAGATGCCCTCAATTTTTTTATCGTTGCGTATAAATTTTTTAGCGTTTTCCCGTGAGCAAAATGAGAAGGTATATAAAAATACGCTGCCAATAATTCTCGAGTTTTTACTCCGAGAAAGTAATATCGACAATATCGGATGTTCCAATATTGAACTTCATAACGAATGGATTAATATTGCTTCACATTTATTCGACGAATATTCATCGAATATTCTAATATCACATGTCGCATGCGGGATATTAAACCGTTACTTAACGAATCATGACGTGAATGCGACCCATCGACACTTGCAGCGAGGGTCATCTTTCAATTCTAGACATGCGCGAATGAGGAAGGCAGCTTGGTTTTTTCTCTAATAACGAGCCAGGCGCTCATCGACAAGCATCGACCGACCGCTGTACAGAGACGCGTCATCACCGGCGTAGTTAGCCTGTCCTACTCGTTTCAAAATTTATCTGCGGCACCGGCTCGTTACCGTTAGCAGTTAACGACTGATTGGCCATTGACTTCGTACGTAAATGAATAGACCCCGCACCATAATTTGCCCGATAATATCCGCGCTCGCGCGCGCCTTTATGGCCACCTCATTCGGCTTCGCGCGCGAATGACGCGAAATTGGATACACCTCTTGTAATAATAATCGATCCTTGTAACGACGACGATCGTGGGACCGGCGAACGCTTTCCCATGCGTGACCACTCGTATTTACAGTTAGCCGACGTCAAGAACTGGCAACGCGCTCCTGCGATCTCGCGTGAAATGCGAATTTATTACTCGGCCCGCCGGCGACACGCGGCCACATGAGTTTTTTCCCCTCCATGCTAATTCATTCTGCTTTTCACCGACTACGACTAACACTGTAGGCCCGGCTCGGCAACGCTAATTTGACATTTAAACCACTAAGATCTTGATAATTTATATGTCAAATTAATGTTACTACCAGAATTATAGTGCCAAATTTATATTCTTCTCTTTTTTTCTTTGTAAGCTAAATGACTGTAATAGCGGCCTGAAATATGTTCTCGTTGCTCACTACCTATTTTTTTCTAATTTATTAACTTCTGAATAGTGATTTTTAACTTCTACTTTTACCCTTTTTGTTTGAATGATTTGTTTAATTAAGTTTTTGTCTTAATCTATCACGTCGATCAAAACTTTTCCGGTCGAATAAAGTTCGCACGTACGTGAAGCCTTTTACGTGTACTGCAAAAGTTTATGCAGACATATTACCGTGCAGAACTTAGCACAACGAAACACCGTCAAGAAAAAGCGCCAGCCGGAAGGCAGCACTATCGACACAACGTGTACTATGAAAATATTCAGCAGCTTATTATACGCTGCTATTTTACGAGGCTGCGTACTATGTTTAAGACATGCTCGACTAGAGATCCTAGAAAGACTTTTAAAAAGCACAGGCAAGGAGATACGATGAAGAACTTGTACGCTTCCATTGTACCATAAATCCGGATAATGAGATTGAACGGATAAGTCACGTAATATCGACTACGGGTCTAGTAAAATTAATATTTTACCTTGCTTAAAAAGCAGATGGGAGTTGTGATAACGATCGATGAAATAATGAATTCTTGTGAAAGAGATTCAATATTCGATTAAATATTTTTATCATGTTTTACATTTTTCTTATAGTTAGATATTTATATAGCTACTTGTATACTTGGTCATTATACATATACTTCGCTTTATTTCATAACGAAACGTTTACGCTCCTTTTAACTTGTGAATTCGCAATATTTATTTGGAGTCGGCTTTTTTAAACACGCCTTAGGCATTTTACTTTGATACTCTTTTAATATTAAAGAAAATAACCGCTGAATAACCAGAAAATGCTGAATAATCATAGCGGTGACTTTAAATTTTTGCTAATTATCTAACGCCCGGTCGCTTTTGTTCCGAATACCATCGGTCTTTTTATCGCGCGCGCGCACCGATTTCTTGCGCGATGCCGATATTAGAATGCCATTCTATCGTCTTACAAAGAAACGGCCGTTGCCGACAAAAACCAGCGGCGTCGCGCCTGCTTCGCCCTTTTCCCTCGCCGATCGAGTTTCTCATTCGTGACAACGATCGTCGAACCGAGACGACTGCACGCTCCTGTCGCAAGGGAGACAAAGGGCGAGAACGAAGATAAAAGTTTAAGGCAAGTTTATACAATAGATTTTTGACCATATTGATCGGCAGGAAATCATTCGAAAAATGAAAGCAAAATGAATAGAGTAACCGTTACTTTCACAAAAAATCGTTGAATGATAAAAAATTAAGTCTTTTTGTCATTTTTGGTCCATTTGAAAAATCATCCAGGGTAAATAATGCAAAATAAATTAAGCTGTGAGATTTCATTCCATTTTTTTATTTGATTCAATTTATATAGAGACAATTAATATGACGCAATCTGTGTTTCGCGCGATGTGACGATTTTAAGCCTCTTTATTGACGTTTGGACTGATCGCGTGCAATAATAATACAAATCGCGAGTTTCGCGTTTGAAGTGAGGAATTGTGGGTTGTGAAACGCGAGACGAAAGTCGAAAGTTGGGAGTTGAGAACTTAAAGCCGAGAGTTTAGGAAACCGACAGCTTACAGTCATGAACTAGAGTTTATAGTTGAGAGATACACAAACTTAACCTGTCTATACGTATATACGCATAGTATGTTTACTCGTAAGGATGATATATAATTGAGTTATTGTACAGATTGTACTGGGAGGAGTCCCCAACGTCGTCTCACTCTTTCTCACGTTGACGTTTTTAAGAAGCAACGAACGCCCGCGTCGGATCGGCCGCGAATCGGGTAGCCCACTTTTAGCGCGATACATCCGAACAAAAACGCGTTCATCCAATTTATTTTGGATGATTCATCCGGGGTAATCATCGGGAGCGAACCGTGTAAATTCGCCTTTAGTTAGGCGACTGCGAGCAGCGTTCTGGGGACTCCTCGGCCCCTTAAGGGCCGAAGACAAGTTTTTCTGGCGAGATTCCGTGCCGCCGCCGCCTCGATATAATTATCGCGGCGCGGCTGCTTCTTCGGAAGAAGCGCGCCGACGCCTTCGGACGATTTCGTAGCCATTGTTCCATTGTGAGGATCGTCCCCTCCACCCTGCGCGGCTCTCCGGCGCGGCTTTATTAAAATTTCATTTAGCCGCGAGCCGCGTACCTGCGCGTGCTGCGTGATTCCCGACGAGTCACGCGTGTTATGTCGCCTACCCGGTACCGGACACCTTTCATCCTTGTCCCTTATCCTTCGCCTGTTTCTTTTTCCCTGGCTGATGTTCTCACCTGGGCCGCGCCACATCGCCTTTGCGAACGTCAAGATATGCGAAGGGAGAGAGAATAGGAACGGGGGCTACGTCGACTCGCGTTAGCTTCAGAAAGGCGAACGCGCGAAAATAACCCGTCGAGAGAAAGATAGAAAGGTGAAAAATTGAGTGAAAAGGTGAGACTGAAGTATTAGGTAAACGATGAATATACATCTCGAATTTTTGCGGACAGAAAGTAGAATATATGCATCAGTAAATCCATCTGATTAAGAGCTTCTCGGATAATACTTATTTATTAAATAAAAATATTAGTCTCGACACGTGCTTTTTGAATTGATTAGAAATCAAAGATTTAAATTTATGAATATCGTGAGCTTTAAGCAAAAGATATATTAACAAAAATCAGAAATAAAGAAGCGTAATAAGACAACGAATCAACAGTGAATAATCACTCCGATAAATTTCCACTTTAAGTTACGGCGTTGTTATAAATCCAGGAATTCAATTAGATATGCATATATATATAATGACGTTTATAAGATTAATTTATACAAAAGCGAAAATAAAATTGATTGAAATGAAATTAGAAACTAGTATTTAAATAGATATTTTACCATTAATTTTATGTGACAATATTTTCATGACTATAATTCATTTGTACTCTCAGATGGCTCATAGCTTGCAAGTTCTTTTCGTTGTGCAACTGCCTGCGGACGGTATGCGGTTACTCAAAGGTAAGAGGGCCGTCTCTGACGAAGGATTCGAATTCTTGCACGAGAAAGGGCTCTACCGGCGACGACAAGGCTTTGAACCTTAGGCGAGCTGGTATTGCTTCCAAGTTCAGCGTTCTGATGAAAAATTGAAAGGAAGTACGCATGTGTTCGTACTTAAATGCCTTTCGTGTCTCGCAATTGAGATATCAAGTCATAAGATATCGCGATAAGATGTTGCGAAGAGATGTACTTTATCTCAAGAAAATTGATAGATCGAGAACAACGGTGGTATACTGTCTGAGACTTGCAATGATGACAGAGTATTTTTACAGAGTAATACAAGAGAGTTATACTATCATTTGAACAATCAGAATATATGCGAGTTATCAGTTTTTTCTAAATAAATTGATATCGTTCCATAATAATTACATTCGCCAATGTCTTAAATTCGTGTCGCTTTTCATTATTGCGAAATTCCGAAGTTCGCGCACGAAATGCGCCGCGATGGAATTTCTTCACGGAGGAAAAATTCCTGCGACATCGTCTACCGGAACCGCGGATCGCGTTATCATCGATCGCGCCATGAAAAATTACACAAGAAGGACGTCGCGTCTCGCCTCGTCTCACGTCGCCCCGTCGCGTCGCATCGCATCGCGTCGCGATTCGCGGGAGTTCGCGCGAAACGATAGAGTAATAAATAATTTGCGGACCCATCTCCCGCGCATAACTTCTTCAATTTCCGCCCCGCCATCGGAAGTGGAGAACATATTTTTTCCATCCCTCGGCGCATCTCTTCCGCCTTCCCGAGACATGAGTAATCGAGAAGTCCAAGAAGTCTGTCACGACGTTTTCAGCCTCTGCGTTTTCAACCCTCTTTCGACACCCCTGCCATCCCGTAAGAGCATTCAACCCTTCCCTTCTATAGAAAATTACGCGAACAGCAAACGTCATCAATTTCGTATAGCGCAGGGGTGAAACGCAATGCAAAGTCTTTGTAAGCTCTAAATATTTTTATTTGTAGTATGGTTTCGTATTATATAACATGTATTGGAAATAATCCAGATTTTTTCAAATTCAGATTCTCTTCCCAAAAATTAACCGCCGAAAATTAAATCGACTTGAACTTTGTGCATCAAACGTAATCTTTATGTATAATTAATTATGTATAATTATATCTTTATTGTTTATTTATATTTCTTTCCTTCCGGAATTGTTAAAAATTTTTTTTAGTTTAGTTTTATTATATAATTAGTCTACAATATATTCTTAATATTAATTTATTTACTAATGCTTCTCTCTTTGATTACAGACAGCTACAGAGTACGTTTTCGAGATCCAATTTTTCTTTCCTTGATTCTATTATTTATACATCATATATTTCCTTCGCGAACACGCGACGCAATCGGAGCGGATAAACTCTCGGACTGGTTACATCGCCCGAAATTGCCTGTTATTCGCGATTGGACTTCGTACGTTCGTCACGGCGCGAATCCGTGGTCGACGGTCCGATAAAAAGAAATCGGTTCGGGACACGTACGACAGTAAACTTGCGCAATGTATGGTTCTTCATTTGGCGCTGGACGTACACATGGGACGCGAATTTTCAGTCGTAGCGAAGTGGTGACAGCAATTGCATCTCTTTCGTCGCGATGATTTTTCTGAATCCATGCTATTCCACTGTTATTTTCCAAAATTATTAAAGAAAAGTCATCTTTAAATTTGTGCCAGTGAATAATACGTTATCCTCGCAATAAAGTTACAAAACTGCATTTTTGACAAATTCGATATAATTTAAAATTTTGTTGTTGTTTTTCTCTCAATTCAAGAAAAATGAGAAGTTACTAAACACTAAAAATTAGTGCGACCTGTGCCATGACTCCATTGTTAAATGTAAAATGAAACAAGAATATTTCCGATAATTCTATATTTTCGATCATTCTTTTTCTTGAAATTATAAAAATTTTAATAAACCGGTTGCATTCAGTGGCTTGCAATATTCGTACGAAATTAATTTTGCTTTCATGTTCCACATGTACAGTAGTTGCATGCTCAGCAAACCATTTATGTATAAATACATGAAATAAGGATAATAATATAATAATAATAATGTCGACTAGCTATGCTTTATGATATCGGCTATTGATATTCATACGGTCGGATTAGTCCGTAATCATGAAACATCAGTGACATCAACAGGCATTATCGGCATCCAATTACGTCGCTTTGTGCATACTGGAAGCTTTGTTCTGCGAATGTCTGTCTTTCCGTTCTATCGAGCGCACCATGCGAACGCGCAATCAATGCATTACAGAGAGGAGAGAGAGAGAGAGAGAGAGAGGGGGGAGAAGGAAGGGGAGAGAAAGAGAGAGAGAAGCGCGTGTTCTATCCCACGCGGGCCGACGCACGCACGTATGCATTCAGTAACCGATTCCGCATGCCGGACAATTATAGCAATTATGCCGACCCAATTCACCACGCGCATTAATACTCCGCCGCGACGTCGTCGATGCTGAGAGCGTCCCGTTGCGCCGATCAAACGGTTCCTCGTGCGAATGGCACGATCCTAAAAGCGAATTACATAAATCTACACCCGATTAATGGTCATGAAACGTCAATCGCTCACAATGAAAAAGAGTAAGTTGTACAAAAAAACAATGATTTATTTATATATATAGCGTTTTCATTTAAATAATTATTTGTACCAATTTATTATCAGTTAATTAATTTATTAATATTTCTAACGATTTCTCCTCTTCTTTGTATTAACTAAAGTAATTATTGTTTAAAAAAAGCCACGATCTCTGAGACTCCATACTTTGTCAAGATATGCTTATTCGAAACAAGATATTGCTCGTAACAGTTTATTATTCTGGCGTTTATTGTTTCGATAATTGAAGATACTTAAAGTGCGGATGTTATTAACGTAAAACGAGCTTAAGTGCGGCTTAAAATGCAAAGTGGCGGGCCCATATTTAACAGGAAAGCACGAAACGTACAAGCACACGAGCCCGGGTCATATAATCGATCTCCAATTCTTCGTGCTGCTTTCCCATGGTTCTACCGTACCGTGCGTCGCGGTGATTACCTGCTCCTATGCATGTTAAAGGAATTATACCAATTACAAGCGCTCCAATTCGCCATTCAGTGACAGCTTCTAATAATAAATAATAATCGGTCCGGGAGTAAAATAAATTTTCCTGAAAATCGTGCGGATAAGTAAACCACCTGATCGTCGGTGTTGATCGCACACTCGAAGATGGAACATTGTCTATCCTGTTCCTCCAATACATAACAGTCATAATTAAATCGTGAATACCGTGGCAGAAAATCGACCATTGTGTATCGTACACATTTATATAAAATTCAATAGCGGAAGATATTAATTTTTCGAAAACTTTCGAATAATGTTTATCACAAATGACTGGCTCTTCGTGTTTTGAAAGCAGTATATTATCATTAGGCGCGTTCAGCAGACACAACTGTTGAGTTCGTCTCATCAACCCTCTGCGTTGATTGGTTGGTTCTAAAAGTAAGAGCCAATCACGTTCGATTGCTACTGAGCGGCTTGGTTTGCTGAACGCGACCAATGCGAGATATTATTATTCGTCTGTTACAATTTCGATTTTTGCAAAATTCTATCGATTTATTTATTCCTCATTTATTCAAATCTTTTTGTCAGTTTTTCAATGTATCTGCTTTTCCCATTGTCCAATAAAACTGTTCTATACGATAATTATGCATAATACTCGGCAAAAAAAATTCTTTCGCCGAAAGGAAATTGGTCGCACCTTGTTAGCGTAAACAGTCGCGTTTGAATATCGCTCGGGATTTCATTATCACGGCAGTTGACGGCGAGAAAGAGTGCGCCTCTTCAGCATTCAAAAGTAATTCGAAGTCCGGAGGGCAGTGTAAATTGCTTTTCACGGCGTGAGGCTGCGGACGGCGAAGGATCGGAAGATTCCGATGCGCCGCCAACTCCTTTGAGTGATGTGCAAATAGTCTTCCCTTCTGCTCTCTTTTTCTTTCGCCCTCCGCGCGGACTTCTCTCGTCGATGACTACGGCTCCCAAGGAGATAATCGTGGTTCGAGCACCCGGTTGTTGAGGAGATAATCCGAAGCTCGCGAGCCCGCTGCGAGATATTTCGAACGAATTTTGATGACAAAGTCGCGAATGAAAAAAAACTTTTAAGACTGCGAAAGCCGATTTTATCGATGTATGTTTCGCTTACATTGCAAATGATGTTAAGCAAATTTTAAATACAGCGATACACGAGATTACGCTGAAGAATTTCTCGCCCATTTTGGAATTAGCGTAAATCTCGAAAAAGAAGATATAGTCGGCGGGCAGGCGGAAGATCGACGCGATACACATTTAGAATAAATATTTTATTCAAGAAGAGCCATGTTGCTTCGGAATTCCAAGCAGCGGCTTTAGACCGTTCCAGCGAACGAAAACAATTACTGATACGCGAGATAAGCAGAAAATTTCATGAATATCAAGAAACGCATGGCTGCGAATTTCATTCAAATATTCTCGCATGAAAATGTAACTCGCCATTTATTAAAATACTCGAGCATTTTGATCAATTTCTCATTTTGTTTGCCTGCCATACACTTTATAAATTTTTTTGTTAACTTGTTTTATTAAAAATCCAATTCTATTAAAAACAAATGTATTAAAAGAGACGCATTAGTAACTTAATATTTTTTACTTATATTTAAAAATCGATAATTAAATTTAATAGTATTATATATTATATAGTATTATATACATTTAGGTGAAAAACTATTAATAATCTTGGGAAACGAGTGCGAATATTGACTATTGCTCATAACGTAATTGAGATTTTGGAAATCAACTTGTAAAAAAGGTGTTTTTCGACAGATGTAGTTTATATCGTCGCAGATGCATTACGCGGAGATATCGCAACGAATCACGCGATCACGAATGGCACGTGACTGCGAACCTGCCTCGTATTTCGCACGTGGCGCGCTTTCAGAGTTCGCGAATCGAAATGTGTGACTTTAAAAGATTCACGCTGACAAAAAAAATAAAAGCGATGCAACCGCGTGAAATCAACGTATACATCGCGACAGGTTTTTATCTTCCGCGGTACAGTTGATTCGGGACAGCGTTCACCGGCACTGCGCACTCGGCAAACCGCATCACGCGTCGCGGTTGCAAAGTGCATTCAGCCAAAGCATGCACGCGAAATGTCCTCGCTAGTGGAACTGTATTACCGGAATCATACATATAGCGATTGAAGAGTACAATCGTAAAATGATTTCCGATCGATTCATTCACGAAAACTTTTGCCACGAACTATACGATAAAGTATATCCTTTGTTAAAAAAAAGAGTATTAAAATTAATGCGGTTATCAGTACATAATTATTCCACAAAAATATTTTTATAGCTTATGAAGCTATAACGATTAGAGACTATCAGTATTATGACCAGATTATTAAAAATAATAATCATATACTTTATATAATCGTAAAAGATAAAATATAGTCAGTCCTGCTTCATAAAGAAAATATGCGAAGCCTGATAATTTCGAAAAATATCCATACAATTCTACCATCGAATAACCTTTAGAGAAAACTGTTCTCTCTTCATGGAGAGATGAAAATGCAGCATCCGAAAGACAGTGCCAAATGCCGATGCTCAATTCCGACCTCCGTCCAATCTGCGTCCAATCCCGAACGTATAATATGGCCTTTACGCTTTTCGCGTCGCACGCTCGCGTCGTGCTCGACTTTCCCACGAGGAAGAATGGAAAAGAGGAAGAGAGAGAGAGAGAAAGAAAGGGAGAAAGAGCCTGGTCGTCGCGACGCCGTGCCGCGGCTTGCCTCGAAAGAAGTCATCAGCGCGCGACGCCATTATTCTTCCCGCCCCGTGCAGCCGCTTTTTCTGGATCGCGAGTCGATCCCCGGCTCCGAGCTTGCAACGCCCCCGCCCTTTTCTACCGCGTGCCTGCATTAATCACGAGACACCGGGGATATTATCGCGGCAATGCGAAACGTCCGTCATTCTGGCCGCTCCTGCCTCCCCCCCTTTTTTCCCGCCCCCTGCGCCATTCTGAGAGCGCTCCGAACCGTAATGCTACTCTCCTCGCAACTCCATTCTTTTTGCACGTAGCCTGCACACCACGTGCTCCGCCACGTTAACGACTCGACGCAGCTTAGCGGAGACACGCGAAACGCCACGGTGCATTCAGCAGATCTCTTTTAGGAATTAGGATAATAGAATCACGTTAAATCAGAGTTTCAGACGCGCGCTGAGTTTGACCTCGGATTTGAAGTCACGATGATTTATTAACTTCAGGAAGAGAGATTTAAAATTTGATTTATAGATACTTTTGAATTGAACGGTTCGGATATTGGGTTTCAACTAAACTACGTTTAACAATGTAACTGAGATTGCGATGTAACGATGTTCTTCAATAAAACGACGCGTTCTTAATAAAGTAGAAAAGAAACTTGTATTCATGAACATTTATCAAGTACAAGCTTAAATGCAGAAAAGGAAAATGTAAGAAAATATGTATGCAAGATATTCTTGAGCGAATGTTGCACCGCGACGGTAATTAAGAAATGACAGTAGCTCCAGGTCTCCTTTTCAACTCTGAAACGCTTGCTATTCTTCAAAAACGTAACTCCTTATTCAGTCTTTCAAAATACAAGCCTGAAAAAAAGTGCTCAGCGTAAAATGGTACGCGAGATTGTTACGCGAAGCGATAAATAGAAAAGGAAGATTAATTGGATCGCCGGAGTTTCTGTCGTGCGTAGCTTCTACGTTGTCGTCTCCCGCCGACTTCGCTCGCATTAAAATTCGCAGCACGCATCCGCGAGATAATCAAAAGGCTGGGATTTTACGAGAGACTATCGTGACATCCGAGGCAGTTTCGCCGATCGAGCAGCTGACCAGAGAGAGAAAGAGGAAGGAAGGGGAGATAGGGGGGGTCTCGTTACTCCACGGTCGGCCACAAATTGTTCGAGCAAGCGGCGATATCTCGCTCCGCATCTAGCGACGGAAGAGGACTCTCAGTACGGGATTCCCCGCCTTGGACCATAAATCCCGTTTCGTCGCTTGCCAGCGTTGTTTCGTGCCTCGTCGTGACCGGGGATGCTTAAACAGGGTATCGATGCGATATCGAATAACATAAATGTATACTGTTATTAATATTACAAGATATTTTCTACAAAATTCTCCATCATTCTGATTACTTAGCTTCTAGTTTGTAATTATTTTATTGTGCGGCTTTTGATAATTTTCGCTTTTGTTTAAATGGTGCGATATATTATCTTTCTCTGTATGTTCACGGATTTTCCTAAAACTAACATTTAGTTTATATCGCATTTATATTACTCTTTTACTTGCTTTAAAAGATTAAAGCTTAGGATAAAATAAATTTCTCCCTATCTAGTTGCCTGCCAAAAGAATCAATATTTAT
Source organism: Aphaenogaster floridana (assembly GCA_003063835.1). Lineage (NCBI taxonomy): Eukaryota > Metazoa > Arthropoda > Insecta > Hymenoptera > Formicidae > Aphaenogaster > Aphaenogaster floridana. The sequence continues at coordinate 1,397,444 of NJRP01000002.1, forward strand.
TTTAAAAACATGGATAAAGTATTCGTAGAAAATATATATCACTTTTAGAGAGAAATACTATGTTTACAATGTTACCAGTTGATTTTGCATCTGTATTGCTTTCGCGTGCATCAGTCTAGAACGTAATAAATCGTTTATCTATCTACCTGTCACTCTGAGACTTCATTCGATAGCATCGATGAGGAGTTTCCCCATTTATTCTGCCGGATGGAGAGAAGCTACGAATGAATTAGAGCGAGTCGACTCGGCTCCTTCAACTTTTCAATTCCGGCGATTCAGCATCGCTTTTTTCTGCCGCGAGCTTCCTCGTTTTAATCCGCGGTTTATATCGATATTGGATATCGCGTGGATATCGCGATTACGCTCTCGAGACCGTAATAATCAAAATGCGAAACTGGCGGAAAGGAACCGAACAAGAATGCCACTTTACACATTATACTTTTATTGTTAGTACCTTGTATACGCGATTACCTCTAACATGATATTAGCGCAGAAAATAAGCATAGAATTAAAATTCAACTACCATGTTCTGCAAAATATGCAGAAAGTTGTTTCGGTTCATTTTACATACACTGCCATTTATGAATTCTGCACCGATAGTAGTTTAAGTTTAATTTGTTTTTATATAACGTACATCAAGTTAAGTCATTTACTGGCTGCGGAAACTTGTTTCCTTCATTATCACGAGCGTTGCTTTATAAACTATCGATTTCTGAGATAAGTATCATGTTTTAAAGTAATTATGGATTTGTATCGCTCTCTTGCACGGTATTCGATATGGAAGCGGTAAAAGTATCGATACCCTTTTAAACTGAAGCAACTCCGGTCTGCGGTAGACGGCAAAAAACCCGAGAACCATTCGTCATCCGGTCAGGCCGGTGCTCAGCAGATACGATTTTATTCGAAACCGGTATCGTAACAACGGCGTAACGACACGAGCCACGGCCTTACGAATTAAGTAGTGCACTCATGAAGCGAGCGTAAGAGCGTGTGCCTGTCTGCGGTAGGCGATGAAAAATCCGGGAGCCGCCTGCGCGGCTGTGCCCCTCGCGAAGACCCGATGCCCGATGCCCCTGCGGCGAATGCCACCCGCATCAGATAATATTGAAATTGATGATAAACATTTACGGGAGCGTTTTGTTACACAGAAAACATATTTGGATCATTGTGCGCAGTCATATAACCGCTCGGTAGATTATGGATTCAAGGGTCCGGCCGGGCCCGGAGAGGCATTGTCTGGTCCTCTCATTTCCATAACGGGTCTCATCTCTCTTCTTCTGCTCCTTCCACTGCCCTCGTATCTCTTCCTCCTCCTCCCTATTCCCGAATGCCGCGGAGCCAAGGGGCCCTTAACTCGCCTTTCCGACGGCATCTCGCTACGCGATGGGTCCCACCCTTCCCCTTTCCTGCTCGAAATCTCGAGCTACCGCTCGCTAGTCGAATCGCATTGCTCTTTGTGAGTCCGAACTCGACTCGATCCCAATCGCCGATTGTTTTCTCTTTGGTAGTGGCTTAAATCGTATTCGAAGAGACACGGAGGGCCCCCTCATGGGTGCGCGCAAGTGTGTGTATGTGAATGCAACGTTAAATGTCGACGCGATATTAATCCCTTCGGTCCAAAGTTGCCTGCTCGGGATTACAAAGGAGATGGAAATGCGTTGTAAATCACTTGAAGCCATGAATAGAAATTATGAGCTCACTACGTCGCATATCTTATTATCCATTTCCGGAACTTCTTTACAAATTCTTCGCATTATTACATTTTCTATTGCGCCGTCTAAATTGCAGTACACTTTTTCCAGAGACTTCATGTTCATGACTTCATTTTCCGCCATCATATTTCCTTCGAATTACTCTCATGAGAATCTCGCGACACCGTATCGTATCCGTCTTCTCGTGTCGCCGTTCACGTTTTCACGGCCAACTGAACCGGATCTCGTGGCCAGACCGCCGCTAATATTTATCCTCAAAGTGACATCGGAGAACGTCCTTCGGCGGGACACTTTTATTTTCCTGTTGCGACGCGAGGCCGTATCCCAGGGTGGCCGCGGGCTCTTCGGCCTCAAATTGCATCGACGGATGCAGTGACTCGGACCGGCCAAATAAAATACAAACAGCCTCATTCTCCCGAGGAGACCCCTCGTAATTTATCGCAAGTAAATCTGCCTTCCTTCTCTTGCTCGACTTCGTCATCAGACTTCATTCTCGAGATCGTTTTAACATAACGCAAAAAACAATATCGCGAGACGAAATGGTAGCCAGCGAACAAAAGTTACGGCCGGACAGAGACGCGAAATTGCCGGAGAAAATAATCGACGTGGTCAAGCGAGCCCTGTTTACCTGCAAGCTGCAAATTAGGCTCGCCTGCTGACGCTCGATACTACGCTGTGTATTATTCCTTTCTGAAATGTCGATCGTGCAAATATCTCGTAACGCAAGTATAACCACAACGGACCGTTGCGTGAAATGTAATAGATCCCATGACGCGCGTATAGCTTGTATATTTCTCACATTACTTTGTCTAACACCTTGATTTCTTTCTTTCTAATCTCCCTCGACTTACTAGAGATAGGACAACGGGTTGAAGGTTAATCGACCCATAGACGGTGGTCTACCTTTAGGGCGATCGCAACAAATGTTTCAATCTTATTCGTTGCTGGGCGATCGTATCATTGCGAGCTATCGCGTGACGTGATCTCCCTCGGACCGGTCGTAATCCTCGACGAAGTTCTCGGATTTCTTCGCTTTTTTACGGCGCGCGCACTCTTCTCCCTTTTAACACTCGCCGATGTGTCGTAGCCGCGGCGGCGTGCGTTGACGCCTTCTCGTGGCAGGACGTATATATCCTGGGACATAAAAGCGGGAAGTAGAAGACCCCGTTGGTTTCGCTCCTCCACCGTCTCTTCCTCTTCCCTTTTACTATTCTCCTCCTCACCCCTTCCTGCTCCGCGAGATCCTTGCTGTGAACCGACACGGCGGTGCGTCCGTCGGATTAAGGGACTTATGCTCACCGTGGCAGACCAGAAATAAGATTAATCTCCACTCCTCCCTGCGGTTTAAATAGCTTGCAACAGTGCGGTTTACTGTGACAACTGTTCTCCCTAATGTAGTATAATTCGTAGAACAGGTTGGATATTTTTATTCGTCGAGTGGTTAAGCGTTATCGCGCCGTTCCGAGAATTATTATTCACGCACGCAGTTGTTTCATCTTGGTGAATCACCTCGTGAATCATATATAACTATTTTATTTATTTATTAATTTTGTAATATTTTAAAGGTTCTTTATATGTATATCGCAAATTATTTCAATCATTTTTGAAATCATTACATAGTTTTAATTGTATTTATGTTCGCCTTAACGATAACTCTTTATAATATTCTAAAAGATTACGATAATCTCAAAATGATATGTGTATATAGTAATATAATATTTTAATATTACATTTATTATATGATAAAAATTTTTAACAGGATCGACAACACTTTAAATATCCGAGAAATACCGTCTGTTGTATTATCGTCAATTTTAATTATAATCTCATTTTGATAGTTCGGGTTTATTTTAATTACAACTTGATCTCGTGCTAATTAATACCCGCTGCGTAAGGTTACCACAAGGATCCGCCGCATACCGTATCCAGGAGCAGCCTGTGCCGGAGGTCCCGTCGCGGGACGTTGCTTAAGCAAGCCCCGTACGTTATTAATAAATTACTATACACCCGGGATGTTAATTACCGGCACAGCCTCCGCGTGCAAGCGGGCGCCCGGAAGAAAGGAGAAGGATGTACAATTCCTAATTATTCGCACATCGGGCGTTGCTCGTTCGCGATTAGAAAACGACGATGCGAATCATGCGAAAAATTCGCAGACGAGCTGCGCGATTACTCATCGCATTTCACGCGTCGTATAATTGATCCACGTTTCTGCAAATTGCGAACGCGGGAATGCCAACGCGAAAACTGCATGCGTGCAATAAATCCGTGTAATAAATGTAGAGAGAGAAAGAGAGAGAGAGAGAGAGAGAGAGAATGTTTATTATGCTCTAGGGTGAAGCACTTCGCAAGCTAAATTAGAAGAAGAGATATGTAATGTTACATAGATAACATTTAAAAGGTAAACCATTCGTTACCTTGTGAAAACAGTTCTTGCAAAAAGAATTTCGAAGATATTATAGAGAGAGGTAGACAAGACAAAAAATAATATAAATGTATATATAATATAAAATTAATGTATTGCCAGATAGTTGTATGAAGTTCTGATATTTGAGAATGAGAGATGAAATCCGATTTATCCAAAGTAAGCTTCTATAGAGACTTTTAATTTCGAGTTCCATTCCAAATATTTAATATCGAAAAGTATTAATGAAATATAACCTAGTCGAATTATCGCTAGGGAGGACTATGCATGCAAATTTACCGAAAAGCCCGACGTTCGTACACCATAGGTACAGATTGTCCGAATCCGCGACGTCAAGTCACACCGTGTCCCCGGAAGGACTCGGCGCCGTCTCGCGCGCGTCACCGGAGAACTTTCGCCGTGCAACGCAAGCAAAGAAAGCAAGACGTGACGCGAAGGCAATCCCTAATAACTTGCGAGACAAACCCTGCGAGACAAAGCCGACGGATGAAAAAGCGCGAGAGTCGGGACAAATCGCGTGCAACCGCAACGCGGCAACCGCTTTCCCGCTTTCTCTCTACCCCGTTCCTTCTCTCTCTCCGTCTATCTCCCGTGACGTCGCTGCTGTTTCTGCAGTCGCTGACTTATCGCTTCCCGCGACGTGAAGATCAACGGCCCGCGATGTGCGAGACAAACGATCCGCGTTTCTTCTTTTTTTTTCATTGTGCTTCTTTTCTCGAGCGAAATCGTTTCCACAGCGGAGAGCGCCACGCTGAATAGGGTAAACAGTATAACACCGTGTGACTCGCGTCTTCGTGTGGCTCGAAAGGCTTGCGATAAAACGTCACGGTATGTGACGTTTCGGATAACGAACATTTTGTACCCACGAATGATGAAAATTTCAAGGCAAAGCGATATTTTATATTCTAAATGCAACAATGCAACTGTATGAGAGATATTTTTTGTTGACATTTTTGCTTATCTGTTATGCGCATATGGAAAACTGTCTAAATATACACGCTTTCACGATTAAATACTGTTATGAAAAAAATGATAAAAGTCAACGTTGTTTGGACCTAGAAGTTATGAATTAAATCGACTATTTGTAGAGCTTATACACGGGAAAAAACGATTTTGCTGAAGTATCGAAAAATTTGATACAATCTGAAAATAATTTTTATACTGCAAAAAGTTTTGATATTCTACTGCAATTTTACTCAATTATTTTGAGAGAGAATATCCTACATAATTCTGTACCTCAGAGGTAAAGGTAATCGTATGTCCACTTTTTGCCAAAATTGAGTTAATACTTTTTCCAATGTACCACAGGAGCTTAAACTTTAACATAAAATATGTCATGTCCATTACGACTAATTTCTAAAATACAACACTTAGAAAAAGTTGTATTGAAAATTTTTATGTAGAATAAAACATGTCAGTTATATATAAAACATGTCAGTTATATATAAAACATGTCAGTTTTATTGCTTTAATAAATATTCCAAAAATTAAAATTGCTACTTTTATTTTATATCTTAAAAAAATACACTCTTTCCCTATTTAAAACTTTAAACCCTGTTTTTTTCTAAATTTATAATATATAATGGATATACGATTCTTTATCTCTAAAGTACAGAATTATTTTGATGGTCCAACAAAATTATTTTCAGATCTGTATCTGGCCAAATTTTTAGCCAATTATTTCAGCAAAATCATTCTTTCCGTATAAAATTAATTTGCAGCTATTAATCATTTTGCATAAATGTTTTATAGGATAATTATTATCAGCAAGATAAATCGAGATGCATATAACAACACATCTGCATTAACTCTTAAATGCAGATATAAATGCGGGCAAAATTGTCTTAATTAAAAATCACGCATTTCATTAAAAAATGATTCATTAGTCAATGGTTACATTTTTTGTATGTTTTATAAATCTAGTGTCAATATCGAGATTTAGAGCGGAAATAGTTGCAGCCAATAATCGAAGTCGTTTCTACCTTGCACCGCGATATAACAAACTTCTCGCATACTATTTAGCCTAATTCGCGAGCAGCTCCCGCAAGGGACACGTGGCTACAACTTGTCGACCGAGTATATGCGCCGTTTTCGGGAAACTCAATGCCTTCGCGCGCCATTCTCACGGGAGGACACACACATGCAAAGTGCGCGCACCGCTGCACAAGCCCGCCGCTGCGATCTTAACTCCGCTTTAATCAACGCGCGATCGCGAATTACGAGCCCTCGGTGGGCCGTGCGACGAAAATTTCTTCCGGTAATCCTCGCGCGTGCCGTTGCCCTGTGCAAACTGCCGTTTAACGATCCGTTCCCCTCCCTTTAGACCGCATATCCCGCTATGCGATCTAACCAATTGCATAGTGCTGCGTTTATATTTCAACAATGCACAGAAAATGCATTTCCTTTGATGTTAACTATTTGCGCTATTAATGTCATAATAGACTTGATATAATAATTTATGACAATTTCATATATATGAAATAATTATAATTAGTAAATTACCTGAATGAATCTTTCGTGCATAATGCGAGAATTAACTTAAGTAAATCTAGGAATGTTTAACTAATAGATAAATTATCCCCTGTAGTCGAAGAGTATAAAATTTTATTTGAAATTATATCTTAGAATGATTTTATCATGAAGAAAATTAAGTATAAATTTTTGATCAAGATAATTATAATAATAATGCAGATACAGCATTATAAAAAATTAACGAATTCCAAAATTTACAAATTTAATTATGCGATCAAATTAATAAATCTGGTTAATTTCACGACAGCATTATTGGAACTTATATGACAGAAGTTTATTATAGTGATATTTATAAATTTAATAATATTCTGAACATCTAATTCAAGATATATTAAAATTTATTTTCTGACAATTCCAACCGAATATACACAACACACACACAGGAAAGAGAGAAAGAATTCTTTCCTATAAAATAATCTCTCTCGCATAGGAAAATATTGAATATTGAAATGACATATGATAAGATCTAATTCCTCTTTGAAATCTCACGATAACGGAAAGGATTTTAAAGCAAGCAGAGGATCAAGAGCGCATTGATTCGCGCTCTTTATATTAGCAGATACCGCGCGTTCAATATCGACATCAAGAAGACGTAAAACTCGTTTTTGTCTTACAATTAAGCGGTTTGATGGGCGATGAGCTGATGTCACGAATTTCCAGAGGCGAACATCCGACCAAGCATTTTTCCCTCTATCGCCTTCGCGATAGCACTTGGCGGTGCGCGGTGGCGAGCAATTATTGAAAAACGATTTGCCGGGCCGTGGAATATTCCGCAATTCCGGTATCGCCAATACGCGCTTTGGACTTCATTTCTGCCAGCTGATCGTGCCTGACGGAATCGACCGCCGCGAGATCAGCACGGCCGATGACGATCGTCAAACGCTTTAACGAGAGATCGCGCGTTAGCTGGAATCGACATCTTTTTTTCTCAGTGCTAATATATTTCAGACTAGTGACGTCCTACGTGTGTCAGCGTATTTTGAAGAAACGCTGAAGTTCCCAGCTAGTTTTCACTATAAATGAATGACGCGATCAGTTTATTTATGCAAAACTGTTCATTTTAATCATACATCATTATTTAACAAGATATTTTTTTTTAATATAATATTACAATTATCAAGCATTATTTGTTATCGACTCTGTGTAATGAAAGTATAAATCGTAACTTATGAATTAGAAATTTATATGAATTTATATATGATTCTCTTCTCACACTTCGTAGAATTGTAAGTATAATGTAAGGTATAAAATGAAATAAAAAAGTATAAGTTTAGTTCAGTAACAGTAAAGATCCGAACAAATATTATTTTACAATCATAATATAATATATTCAAAGTATATTACACTTTTTATATTGTTAATTTTTTCTTCCATTCTTATATCCCTTAAGTATGATGTAATTAAAAGTTTAAGAATCAGTAATTATACAGCCAAGAGCAAAAAATAGATAAAAGAAAAAAACTAGAACGGTAGACACTGAAAAAAAATCTTTTAGGCTTTCGAATTGATTTAATTGAAAAACGATACTGGCCACGTGCAAACTAATCCGACGTTGCTTCTCTCAAAGCTGTGCCTCATTCGCGTGCGGTTTGTCGTCCGACATTGAAGCGATATATCTGTCACGTTAATACGCAACGAGCGATCGAAATCGACGGGATATCGTTCAGTAGAGATATGCGTTTGCGTCAGATAACGCGCTCAAACGCATCGTAAAATAATTTCGACGAAATTATATGAGGATGTAACATTTCTTGATGCGATATTTACGACCAGTGGTTTTATGGTATCGATCTGACATCGCGTTAAAATTTTGCGAAATTTCAGTACGGTCTTACACAAGTAGAGCATAGATACTTGGGAAAATGTAGAATTAAATCTATGTCGTATATGCACTGAAAAATGCTATTGCTTCAATTAAAGTCTACGTCACGGGCTGCCACAAACATAAATAGTTCATTCAATTGTATTATGATTGGACCAAATATTTAGATTATTCTTTTAATAATTTTTTTTCTGCGTGACAATTACAATAATTATTCCTCGGTAGGAAAAATTCAACGAGTTATTTCGCATATCTACTAATTTTTTTCGTTTTTGCATATATGTCTAAAAATTGCTCGAATCTATTTTGAAATAAGCGCGAGACTAATATTAAAATATACCTCATCAAAATTCCAAGAGTTAAATGCATAACTGTGTCTCTTCTTCAAGCTAGAAGAAAGATGATGGTATATTTCAAGTAAATTGGAAGCTCTGAGAAAAATCACAGTTATGCCACCATCAAAGAAAGCAGCTGAGTATACGCTCGCATTATTTTATAAATTAATGTCATCTTGAGAGTCAGAAAAAGATTGTTTCGCTCGACTCGAGATAAGATAATTTCAATACAAAGGCGCGTGATAAATCGGGCTCCATTCCGCTAATTCCTCGTCGAAATGTCTGGAAGGGTTTCTTGATAACTTATTTACCCGGGCTGCCTAGCGGTTGGACGGATGACGTCCATTTAGCCCCCCATTTTCCTCTCGCCAGCCTTCTTCCATCAGCCGCGTCTCTTTTTCCATCTGTCTCGAGGGAAATGCCGTTCTTCCAGTCAGCCCGACGTCACTCCCGCCAATTTCTACCGCGCTCGAAAACCGTAGGATCGCGCGAAAGTGAATTCCCCCTCGGCGGAATTCTGTCTGAATGTATTAAGGCGAATTTGCACGGTTTACTTTGGGCGAACGAGTTACGGACGAATGGGCCAAAGGAAGGGAAGGTTGAATGCGTGGAGTGAATGCAAACAATGCCTTCGCAAAAATGATCATCAAACGGCGAGAATCGTTATCTATTTTTTACCAGATGAAATATATAAAGTAAAATACGTAAACGAACATTTCATTTTTTTTTATGCGTTAGAAATTAGTTTTTTAATCGATTAAATAGGTTAAATCGTAATTCGACTTTACATAAATGCATATACTTTCTTATAATACGGCAAAAGAAATTCAGATTTTATGAAATCTTTTTGTCGCGATGACGTCTGTATCAGTAATGAATGCCATCCTTTCATCCGATGATAAAACTGGATACTGTATTATAATACAGTCGGAAAACTTATTAATTGCGGAAAATCTCTTTTCTGTTTTATCGAAGGAAGCGTATCTGCAAAGTTTGCGGAAATGCGTTTTGGAAAGTTTAGCCGAAGCTTGCTTTGAGACTGCATTGAAGACAAGCCGTTACCTGCGTATTAGCAGCCATTATTCCCCTATTCGCATTAACGGAAGAAACGATGTATTATCCGCTCGAATACAATTTCCCCCTGCGGGAAAATGTACACGCGAACGCGTAATTCGCAGTTGTACGTCAAACGAGATTCGAGCCGTCGCTCATTGTTCATCATTTTAGGAAATGACGTTAGAATTCTGAAGATCAATGATTACAACTCAATGCCTCCTATGTTGAAGTTTCATCATCTTTCCATCAAACAGCCAGTAATGTTCATTATTTCGGAGCGAATAATTGTCATTCTTTGTGCCATAACATTTCTAATCTCAATCCAAATCAATCTATATATAATTGCCGTGAAAAGTATATATATCTTCGCACTTTTTCCTTCATTCTCTCGATAAGGAAAAAACATTATATAGAAAAAAATCTCGAAGATATTCTTTTGTCAAAAGTGAATTGAAGGAATTTATCGAATATCTTTCTTTGCAAGCGCTTTTCATGCCCACAATCATTGTTAGAGGCCTCTCTTTCCTCTGTCGTTTCCACTCCTCTTCGCGGTTTAGCTCGAAACGGATACTAATATGTCAGGCCGGTTCGGCCATTGCGAGAGCGTTATGTTGACGTTGGAGTAACAAAACTGTCAGCGACACCAGGGAAAAACACTACTGTCTTGCCGACTCAGAAATACGCACTGCGGTACGAGGGATTGGATGCGAGGGAGAGGAAGTGACAAAGTACCGCCGGTATCACGCTACGTTTCCTCCCACATTGCGCAGTTCGACGGTCGCTCTTTTCGGCGCACTTCTTGCCCTCGTCTTGTCGGAGGGAATATAGAAAAGGTCCCTTCTCCCTCTTCGCAGTCTTCGTTTTTCCTCCGGTCGTCTCCTCATCGCGGCTCATTACCGCACGCAGGATTCTCTTCCCGAACGGCGAAAACGACGCAGCTGCCGGACACGCAAAGGGGAATCTCGAGGGCGACACATCGACCGTCGCGAGAACGAGCGAAACAGTAATTCATTCTGTAGTCTCCGTTGCCAACTGCGATTATTGTCTGCCAGATGATTTATAATAGCATAAGAAATGAAGCAAGATCCCGTTTAAAAATAAATTTCTTAATGCTCGAATGTTCTAAGAAAAAAAAGTAACGAAGAAGATAGAAAAAGGAAAAATGTATCTTTGTAATTAAAGACTGGAAAACCATCAATGAAACACACTTAATTGCAACGTCACGTAAAATGAAAATCTTTTATCTTTATAATAAAACAATACAGAAATTGATATGCATTTGCTTATTAAAAATAGTTCTTTTATTTATGATTTCATTTTTAGTGGATCTTGAAACTTTAATTTATATAATGTTGGAATGCGGGTAAAACATGTCAAGATATTGATCGAAAATGAAGAAGAATTAAAGAAGGAACAACCACAGCAAGCGAAAAGTCATTTATTACATATCTGAACATATCCGAAAGATGAACGGGATGGATGGCGATTTCGTGGGAGTCTCTCTACACATCGCGCGCCAAAGTCGTGATAAATCGTATCAACGATTAATTCGTGCCTTAAGAATTCTGGGTGTTCCCCGCGGTTCAATTTCGTGCGTTAATTGGACGCGAGGGCCGGACGCTAAACTACGGGCGGAGTTCCTCCGGAGTTAGAAATGAAAGCGTCGTTAAAGCGAGCCATTAAACGGACGTGGCCGTTACACCAATTAGCCGTAATACGAGTTAAGTAGCCGAATAGTCGGAATTTATCCCGGGGCGACGAAAACCGCCGGCCTGCGGCTTCCTACGGGCTGATAATCTTAACAAGGCGAGCGAGCGCGGGTGTGCCTGCCCGGCACGACGACAGTGTGTTACACACGACGATTACAACGGCGCTCGTGTGCGCAAACGACACGGCTCGATAATTTGTCGAATTCACGGACAATTCGTTCTCGCCGCGGCTCAGGAATTCGAAGATTCTTAAGATACTACCGTGCTCGGAATTCTCCGCCACAATCCCTTCGCCGAGCGCTAACTGAAGACAGAATGCCGGATCGGTGCCGAATCGATTAATTCATGGTGTAAAATGTAAGTTATAGTACGTAATGACATACACGAATCAAGAAGTTATTACAGATGCAAAAATGAAACTCTGAAAATGAATTGCTACGATGTATGTCCATAAACGTTAAAATTAACTATAATTTAGGTGACTATGTTTTTTCTTAGTTAAATAAAAAATTAGTCAAATCTCGGATAATTATAAGTAATATCTAAAAAAATTAATTGAAAGATGTCTAAGGAAAGTATATTAAGTAACATGGCTTCTTCTTTCATTCTTTATGCCGTTATATTCAATTTATTAGTACTGAAAAAAACGCATACATATTTTGATAAAAAAAAAGAGTATTAGATACCTGTGAAACCGTAAATTAGAATTACTCCCATGATGATCGCGGTAAGAGCAAAGTACTCGTTGAAGCAACGGCGATTCCGCGTTACAGATAGTGCGGCGCCACTGCACGAGTTATTTACCGTGTTTAAAGTGAGCAGCCGTCCCATTATGCGACGTATGAGCGCGCGGGCGCTCCACATACATAGCCGTACAGCGGAGATTGCGAGTCGCGCGGATAACAGCCACGTCCCGGTGAACAATAAGGCGTAAAAAGGTGCGTAAGCGGTCCCGGGGATCATCGCCATACGAAGGCAGAGCGAAGGTAAAGAGTCGAGCGAAGCAAAAAGGATAGAGAGAGAGAAAAAGAGGAGGAGAAAAAGAGAGGGAAAGAGAGAGCTAACTCGGAGCGAACGGCTGAGCTATCATTGCATCTCCTCATTACCATAACTAGTTCCTCCCCTTCGTCTCCGGCGTGCCCTCCTGGACCTCCTCCGCTTCTTCCCCCGCTGTTCCCCCTTCTTTCGTCCCTTTCTGATCTCGGCCTCCATGCATCATTCCTGATACACATTTACGCACACGGTCCTCCAAGAAGGTTTGGAGGAGAAAGAGAAAGATAGACAGAAGGAGACGGAGCGAGAAAGAAGGACCAAAGTTCTTCGGGAGGCCAAGTGCGGCAGCAGCGGCTGAAGGTCCTGAGATATGGACGTTCGCCTTATAAGATGAGACAGAACTCGTGCGGGGAACGGAATGGGGGTGAAAAGAGAGAAGGATGCGCGATGCGGAATCTCCGGCCAGGTAGAGATGACGGTTGTACATTGCGGTTTCGCCGCGATTCGTTATTGCGATGCCGTCGCACACGGATAACGCGCGTACGATAAACGTGACGAATGCTATAACTTAATATCCGCTACCGGAATACGACGTCACTTAAAATTATTAAAGGGCGAGATAAATTATTACAGAAATACTCATAATGCCTGCACAATAGCAAATTAATGTTTTCATCGGAATCTAGTTATAACAATATCGCGAACGTAAACTTGCACAGAACATAAGTTTGCGACTGTCAACTCTTAGCTCTTAATCTTTGTTCAAATCGAAATGAAGTATGTATATTTATAGAGTACGCACAGAACTCAAATTTGCACTATATACGTTACCATATTTACCTACTTGCGCGTCGCGATAAATTACCAAATTCGTAAATCATGATATACGTGTTTCCAGCGAAAACCGCGATGAATATATAGGTTTACTGAGGTCTTATCTTTATGAATGAGGATTCATCGTCCGCCATGCTTTTCCTGCCGTTTCTTTTCTCGGGCTTCAGTTTCGTCTCATAAATGTTTGCTCCAAACAATGCGACGAACAAAGACAAACGGTATCTTGCGGTCTTCCATCTCATAACTTACAATTTTATTATTATGCTACATATTATTATTACATTCTTGATCTTGACATAAAAAAATGTAAAAACAAGAGAATTCTTTTAAAAAATAGAAATGCATTAATAGAAAGAAATTCAACAAAACTTCTTCTTTGTTAAAGAGTTTTATAGAAATAATAAATTTTTTAAAAATGAAACAAATATCGGGATTCTTCTATTATATGCCACGAAAATATGGAACTGTCCCTCCAAATTTACGTTTAGTATGGTCGGCTTAAAGTGACAACTCCTTTCTATTCGTTATAATGGAATTAAACTATAAGGCGAATATTTTGACAAGCGAGAACCAGTAGAGAAAGCTGACCAGGTGAAAAGATTCGCGCGAGATTGCACGGTGCTGGTTGGCTGCAACCGCAACAACGGCAGCTACAGCTGTATTCCGAGATATGGACGTTTGCCTTATAAGATGAGACAGAGCCTGGAGGGTAAGAAGAGACGTGAGGAAAGAGTTGGAGCGATGAGAGTCGTGATGCAGACAGCGCGCACATTCCGCCTAACTTGCACACCTACTGCGAATCTCGCGAACAATACGTTCAATTAAGAACTTTAAATTTCTTTTTTGTGTTAGTTTTGTCAAACTGCACTAAACCTTAATGTTCGTTTCTGTTTATTTTGTTTAGTTTTGTCTTGATTTTATCTTATTCTATTATTACCATAGAAACTTCTGACAAGGAAACGCCATTTCATTTACATTACACTTTTCGCTTCTCTTTTATTCATTTGTACTATCTTTATAAATCGCGGCACTATATATATACTATTAATAATTTTGTTTTTTTAAATATTATTGATTTTACTATGTGTACACGGAAAGAACGGTTTTGCTGAAGTATCTAAAAATTTGGCCAGATACAGATCTGAAAATAATTTTGTTAGACCATCAAAAGTAACTACGTGGGACGCTCAAACATGATGATAATGCTACAAAAAGTTTTGATATTCCAGCAACTATTTTGGGCGTCCTACATAATTATTTTGATGGTCCAACATGATTATTTTCGGATCTGTATCTGACCAAATTTTTAGATATTTTAACAAAACCATTCTTTCCGTGTAGCTGTCGTATTTCTTCACTGCAAATCCAAGCGTGTTATTTTTACACGCGTAAACATCTAAAAATGACACATTTAACTTTAACTCTTTTCACATATTTCTTGCCGTTTTAGGTTACGTTATTTAACACGTTTAAACGTATTAAATTAAAAATTATGGATTCAATCGCGTTAAATGACACGATTTAAAATGGCAAGAAATGTGACGTAAGAAGAGCTTCAGCTAAAATAACGCTTGGATTTGCAGTATTGTCATATTTTCAGAATAATCGCTTTAGTTGCCACTTTAAGTTCTTATCTCGTCCTACTTTTGAAAAATTATCAAGCATTTAGATTATTCTTAGTTATTGTTTAAATCTGAATTTTATTTTGAAATCCTAATGATGCTTAAATAAAATATATCGCATCAGATCTTGTTTTATTTCTGGCTACTGTGTACATTTGATGATACGCTTTATTTCGAGATCTCAGAGGAGTTGCTCCGGATTCCGAATCAAGTTATCTTATCACTGCAAATTTAAGCGCATTATTTTAGCTGAAGCTCTTACACATTTTTTGCCGTTTTAAATTATGTCATTTAACACACGATTGAACATATTAATTTTTAATTTAATTAAAAGTGTTAAATGACGTAACTTAAAACGGCAAGAAACATGCAGAAAAGCTTCAAATGTGTCATTTTTAGATGTTTGAACTTGTGATATCTTCACGTTTGAATTTGCAGTGATATCTTCACGTTCCACCTTTGCTTGTCCAAAAATATCTATGGTTGCTAAAGCTACATATTATAATCATTGAGTATATCCACGTGCAGGTATACCTCAATGATTATAAGGATGACTGGGATAATTGGTAGATAGAGGAAAAGGTAGAAATATAATACAGCTATTATGTTCTTCTGATCCATAAAATTGCACGTTTACGTTTCACGGATATCCATTATACTCATATTTTAAACGTTCCACGTTTATTCTAGTGATACAAACACGAAGTATATAAACCATCACGCATTCCAAATTAAATATCCTTTCGAAAAAAATGAAAGTTACATCTTAATATCAATTTTTTTATTCTCCTTTTCTCTCCCCGAGAACTTTGGCCTTTTTCAAAAGAATATAAAAATTTCAAAAACGTGGTAATTTATGTAACTAACGTGGACATTATTAAAACAAGCATGCGCCATTCAAATTTCTAATTAATTCACGTAGTGATATTCATAGATTCAAATCAATCACACAACGTTGCACGGATGGCGCAAATGCAAAATGAGGAATCTCATCGTCAAGCGGATCGCCACGCAGAGGCGTAAAAACGTGTCACGCACGCTTCACGCATGTGGAGAGCAAGAAGGAGGTAGCCGGTTTCTGAAATCTTGCCGCAGCGATCTCGTTTCGTTCGCCAAGCGTTAACCTCCAAGTTACGTGGCGGCGGTTGTGCGTCCGAAAAGGATAAAAAGAGAACGAAAAAGAGAAAAGAATACACCGCGAGAGAAATATAATGAGCCGTACGTGACTTTAATAAGGGAACGAGGCGACTCGACCGGTTCCCCTAGTCCCGAGACGCAATCGCTACCGAGAAATATTATTTAATCTCGTCGCGGATTTAACGAGCATCGCTCATTAAGGGATTAATTAATGGAATTCACTGCGCGAACGAAGGCTCCCGGGCGGAAGTTTGTTCGGGACGAAAATAATGGGATCGTTGAAACTTCAAACGGCGGCGTATCTACACACGTTCCCACACGCGAACTTCAGTGTACGTGTATCCCAGCGAAATGTGTGTTCAACTTGCGAAGTTGCTCGTGTGAAGACTATAATGTACGTATATTAAGCCTTGCAGTATCCGTATATCACGCCCTAATTCCCTTCAATCGCCATACGTCGCATATTATTAGATCAAGTTTGATATAGTCATAAGAGTTAAATTTAACCGTATAGAAATTTCTCTTATCTTTAATTGACACGATATTAGCTATTTGCAAATACACAAAACCGCACGGAACAATTACTCGCCAGTCGTTACCAATTGAAGAATCTCCTCTTTTGGTGGGAGAGGGAGTTAGAGAGTGCATCGCCTTTGAAGAGCGGCCAACCATTTTTGCCTGGTCTCGAGAGCGTGCAGGGCTCTCGGGAATTTCGATACAATGCGAAAGTCGCAGAGGATGTGGGACGGCTTGAAGCCGGAGAACAGAGGTAGCGGTAGTCGAGGGCGGGAGGAGGGGCAGGAGGGCGGCAGGAAAGGGTTGCACGAAGCCGTAGAGAAGAGGTAAAACTACACGGCCTCACCGAGGCTGAGTCAGCCGAAGTCGACTTTACACTGGCGCTTGTTACAGCCGGAGATACGGAGGACGAGCAAGGATAAGAGGGACATAGAGAGAGGTGGAGGAGGGAGAACGGAAGAGAGAGAGAGCGGGTCTCCGCAATCCTTCTCTATCCGCCGACTAAAACTCTAAGTCTCTATCTATCTGTTTCCTCGCGCTGCAACGACATCTTCCTCTCCTTCCTGCCCGAGACAGCCCTCTTCGTCGCCGATGTAAGCCAGTTTCGCCCCGAGGATTCGCGTCCTAAGCCGGGGCTCGTTAAGAGCTGGCAGATTTGATCCTTTGTATCGTCCCTGCAACTCGCTCTAAGGCCATCCGGTCCCACTCACCCGTGGACTCTCATTCGGTCTTACGGATAACGGAAAATAACGAAAACAATTATTAAGGATTTTCTCTGCGCCATCGTTATCCAAGCGCGAAGAAAGTATCGCGAGAGAGGAAAAAAGAGAAAGAAAGAGAGAGAGAGAAGAAAGAAACAAATGTATGTCCTCTCACCGCGCTGGATTAAGTTCCAGGACGGTTATGGATCGCGTGAGTGCAGAGGGGGATGATATCATAAAAAGGCGGATTAATCGTGGCGAACGCCTCAACCGCCAGTTTCTTGCGTGAACTCTCCTTGCCACCATGTAATAGCACGACGCTACGATAGCTGCGATTAATTTCTTTTTGTCGCGACCAGCATCGTGGCCTCCAAAGTGTCTGAGGAGCCTCGTCCGACACGGGCGGTTCCATAAGCGCCGGCAAGATTTTCCTCAAGGGCTCGGTATAGCCTGCTCTTTCTGTTCTTTTTCCGGAGAAGTACGACCGCAATTAATTTCCCATCCGTAGTTTAGATAAAACCTCTGACACCAACAGGTATTACCGCCTAACAGGTTTGCGGTTGAATGAAATTGTTTATGTTAAACTAACAATAAGAAATGTACGATAATTACATTTAATAATATCTAACATTATGGCATAATTATTAAAGATTATTATAAACGCGCGCGAGAGTTTACCAATTTTTCTTGAAACTTTATTTTTTTCGTACACTCCCGTTTATATACCAATAAGTATAATTACAAGATGCAATTCCTTCATTATCAGTTATTGCGCAATTATATAATGCTTCTCTCTTTCTCTTTTTATCTTCGTTCACTCGTGATTGCAATAACATAAAGCTACGTTTAGTGGAATATCGAGGAATAGGAAGCCGCGGTCTCTCTTCGCCACTTTCGTTAGCGTGGAGCAATGCCGATTTCGCCGGATCCGGTTGTCGTAACGAGTCTATCAATAACGATCCAAATAATTCGCGGCGATAATAGAGAGTGAGAGAAGATCGGGCTGACGGCACGGCACGATAAACGTCAGTCTCGGGCCACTTGAGCGATGTCGACACTCGCGTGGCTTCCCACACGCTAGCATGAAAGCGACGGACAGCCGCTGACGGTATTTAAAGTGCCTCACATCGACAAGTGCAACGGCACGGGCGCACCGCACCGACCGGCTGCTGTCGGGGGTTTCCTTCGATTATCGACGAGGAAACTTCACACGGCCTCCGTTTCCGCTTTCTCACGACACGACATACTACTCGCCGTTGATCGCGAGGTTCACCTGTACGTCGCGATATTCATCATGACACAGAAAGCGAAGGGAAGTACTATAATATCATTAGATGACGAACCTATATAAAAATTACTTAATAAAGGACCCAAAAAGAAACAGTGAGACTGCATGCTTCTCCAAAATTTGTCGCAATTTCCATAGCTATTATTACGCTTTTCGTAATTAGCAATTTTTTTAAAATGCGGATTTTAAAGGTTTATAGTCGAATCTCGTTCGACAAATTTAGATACGACGAAAATCGGTAAAATAAAACTGCAAGATAACACAAAAATACATTAGTGTAGCTAGTATCGCAATAGTAAAGTAAACCAAATCGCGAAACCATAAAATGACGCCGGCAATAGAACACGAATGTGAAGCAGATTATTGCTGACGCACGATCAGCAAAAAGTGCTCGCGGTGTAGTTATCGCGGAGCTCACGTTACGTCGCGGCGTAGAAAGGCATATATTAAAGACCGGTTGTGGGCTCTTCTAGTCAATTTATGGTGGTTAAGCTCATCACGGCGAACCAATTACAATGTAGTATTCGCATTCAGAAAACGCACTAGGATCGCTCTGCCGGTAGTTAAGTGCACCGGGAGATGAGCACAGAACTATATATTGATGTACATTCATGTAGCACTCTCTTTCCTCGTAACTTGCTGGATCGGATTAATTAAAACCAATTTTATTTTACTACACAAACGATGAATCATTGCATCCATGTGCGCAGCTCACAATCAGCTGAGGATGTGATAAAAAATTAACTTTTCTTAAAGTCTTTTTCGTTCCTTTTGGGTTTATTTATTAAAATCCAATAATAGAGCTCAATATATAGAAACCAAATTCTATCATTCAATAGAGATTATAATTAACGTAAATCAGCTACCACGAGCTAAAAATAGTTACAGAAACAAGGATCTGAATTGAATGCATTCCAATTATTCGTTATCATTAAATTTTCAGGTTGATTCCTAAATAGACCGACATTTTTGCTCATGTCTGCTAGGAGGAATTACGCAAGAGTGAATAATGACATTAAAAATTAAAAGGCGGTTGTCTTTATTTGTCGCATTGGCCATTAAAAGGACACCCGGCGTAGATAGAGCCGAAAGACAAAGCCGGTGTATCGGTAATTGGCTTAGCCGCAACACGATCGATGAGTCGTACCGTCGTCGTACAGAGCAGCCAATAGAAGTTGAACCCAATTTGGCGGACCTCGGTAACTTTCTCTCGCACACCACGGCATCGGCATTTCGGCAAATCCTCGTTTCGCTCGCGGAAACTTATTCCGCTGCGTCTAATTCCGAGTAATTGCGAATTAATGGCATCCACCGCCGCTGTCCCGAAAGTAAAATATTACGCCGATAGCCTTGATTTGCTTTCGCCATTTAGCTAACTGTCTGTCAATTTTCTCGAATCATCTCGACAATCTTTAGCTCTTCTACCTCGAGACAACCTGCGTCGTAAGATACTTTATAGATAAGCACGAATCTAATCTGTGTGGATTGCAATTTATAAAATAAGAAAATTTATCTTCATATTTAAGGCATTCGAGATATTCGAATTATGTTAGTTGTGAAGTAGGACGAAGCAGAACTTTCGGATGACATCCAGATGTAACTCGCTTCAAAACTCCACGCGATGCGTGGAGTTTTGCGATGCGGCATGCAATTTCGCGAAAACGTATTTTGTGTATTTGCCATGACTGTCCGCCATTCGCGGATTTATCGATATCGTTCCAGCAGCAACCGACGTCTCGCTTTAAATTGCCATAAAACGACAATCAATTACAGTTACGTATCTCCGACGCTTGCGCCCGTCGGATTGCTCCGTTTTGGCATAATCGCCAGCGGTCGACGTTATTTATCGATAGATCGTATTTTACGGCTCAATAACTGCGCCCTCGCGCCACGCCGCGAATTTGCATGAGTATCGGATCGCTTGTCATGGGCATATCAGCTCGCGATAACGGAACGGCATATTTGAAGGGCCCGCGATTTTCGCGCGACACCTCTCGCGATATTAATCTGTTCGCCGAATCGATCTTTCCTCCTCTCTCTACCTTCCTCAGTAATTATTATTTTATGCGGGTCGCGCATCTGACTCGCCGGATGGATTCTGTAAAATAATCACGATAATTGAACCAAATTATGTATGTCGGGATTATTTGCCGGTATATTAGGTCACAGTTGGTCGATAACACGCGAATACATTTTTAATCGCATTTCGTCGATCGCACAAACTACTTCTCGATAATTCCACATTAATGTGTGGAATGAAGTCACGCACATAAATGTTTCAACTATTTCGCAACCGGAAAATTGTGCTGTTCCAAAGTTACAATATTCGAATTCATCAATACTGCGGATTTGGAACGACATACAGTTATTATATAGCAAGTATATTATTTTTATTTAATTATTGCCATGTCATCGATATAGTTACCACTAATAATAATCTCCAATAATGCAATATTGATTCCTATTTAGAAAATGATCAATTTTCGTTCCCAATTCCAATTCTGATTAATCTTTTCGTATAGTAAAAAATTTTTGTTTCTAAGCCACAATTATTTCTACGATTTATATTTTTTATGAGCGAACGTTTTGTAAAGTGCTTGTTGCTTTACTTTCCTCTCGGCGCATGTGTAATCCATTAGCCGCGAGGAAATACTCTAAAAAAACGCATGGACTGAAAAAAGGAGTTAAAGCTTCACAGAAGCAATGTCGGTACAAAACTACCATCTGCCACTTTCGAAGGAAGTCGCGAAGAAACGCTTCCGGCGTATTTGCATCGTCGTTTCTCGTTATGATCTCGAAAAAGTCTTGTGCGCGGCTTGCTCGAGATTATCCGCTTTCGATCTACGTAATAAAACATTCAACACTTGAACTTCATCGCTGATAGATCGAAATCAAGATTAAATAAAACAAGAATCAGGAGAAATATTCCTGTTAAAAAATCATTGGACTAAAAAGTGCGAATTAACAATTGATTAATTACTTGAAAGTATAAGTAATGTCATTCCAAAAGCCTTATTTATATATGTATTTACATATAGTTATAAACAGTTTCAATTAAATGCTGTTATTTCTGAAATTGGAAACATGTATGATTTTGTTAGAAATCAGCAAATATTTATCGTATTCCTGGAAAGATCAAAAATTCATCGATTCATTAATCATCTTAAAATTAGCGATTTATTTTCCGTATCTCCAGAGGAAAACAATGACGAGTAATCGATATCTTTTGTAATTGATTATTAACCCCGTTGCCTGTTTTCAATACGAATTCCATTCGGAAGGACGATGATAGAGAGGGAATAAGAGGACCTCGTTAAACGATTCTCCGGCGTACATGCGGTAGTCGGGAGATAATAATTCCGGTGGTCCCAATAGAGCGCTCGTTCACGCCCCGCGTATGGGAATTTTGACAGTATCGCGCCGCCGATCGGCAGGATCTAACTTACCGGGAAAGTAGCTCTCTTTCGTTCAACGAACCGATGTGTTATAAGTGCCGATCTATATCCACAAGACGAAGCACGATCTATCATCCGCACGAGCACAGCCTCGGTCCACTTCCTCGGCTCATTCCTTTCCTTTCTGACCTGCCTATTGCTTGCTCGTATTGTTTCTCGCGTGATTGCCTCCTGACGTTGGTCCAGCTGGGCGATACAATCTTCAAACGACTTCTCCAAGTTCATCTCGCGAGAATACATGCACCGCGGGCGATCGATAATGTCAATTGAAACATTGAAGCGAAACGGCGGACTAATTGAATTTTTCAGGAAAGAAATAATCTCTACACATTAAATTCCTCAACTTTGAAATTTACCTTCTCAAGTTCCTAAGAACAGCGTCAGATCAATGCGCGTTTAACCCTTCAATTGTTCACTGGCTTATGTCAGTTACCCTCTACAATGACTATAGCGTCGCTATAAATATCGTAGATACCGCTCGAGGTAGAATAATAGGAGATATCATTTCTGATTAGGTCTAATCGTTACATCATGTTGATCATCCGCCATTAAAGTTCCAAATAAAGCGCAATATTACCTTGAAATGTATGCAATATTGATCCACATGACTGAGCAATGAAGAAGATACGATTGAATGATTTTAAATAATTACACGTGTTATCTTATGGAAAAGTATGGCCATCCCTCTCCGTAAAGAACTTTAATGGCGACTGGGAAGGCGTGTCCTGCATATGGTCACTGTAGCGTCACGAAGCGTGTGTGGTTACCTCACATTCGATACTAATAGACTACTCAACTAAATCAACGTCAGAACGTTTTTTTGATCATCAGTAAAACGAACAGAATAATATTGTGGTCGCTAAAGTGATTCCAGCTACATGTATACCGTGAGTGATATGTTAAGGGACTTGACAATGTTATACCAACAAAAGGAAAGAGACGAGCTTTGGGACGTTGTTTCGGAATTCCTTCCGGGCATACAAAGCGCGAGGCGATCCCAAGAGTTCGTTTCTAGTGCCATAACACCCAGCACCCGGGTTCTGACCTGGTAAGCACCGGCGCGAACGCGAGGATGGAATCAAGTTGGCCGGAGGCTCATCGTCGGGACGACGATCCTCAGCCACCGCAATTTCGCGCATTCGCTCTGCCACGGATTTCCATCGCGACTCCACGTTGGGTGCCGGGAAGGGTAAGGGGAATGGGGCAGAAGGGTTCAAACAGTGCCGCGACAGCACTCGCGAGCGTCGGGCGTACACACATACGCACATATACATGCATCCCGTATACGCGTATACACGTGACTGCATTTACGCTGAATCCTATTTGCCTCGGCTAAAATCGCATCGGGGGGAATCCCGTGGCAGGAGTGCCTTGGGAATAGCCTCCGCTCGCGCGCAGTCATTCCACCCTGCTGCGCTTCTCTCCCCGTTGCCCCCTCCCCGTTGCATATCCTACCTCCGCCGCCCCCGTGGCTCTCCGCAATGGTGCATCGCCGCCGCCGTATGCAGATGCATCGTTAGCATTTTTACGCAAGGACGTCGCGCCGGCGGGCTTTTATCATTTCCTCGTTTTTCCTGCGTCGCGCACCCCCTGTCGCGGCAAAAGGTGATTTAACCCTTCACGCCCCACTGTCTGTGGGAAGTGGATAATAATGTTTGTGAACCAGAAGAACCTAAAGACCAGTTTCGCCAACGTCGATTGTAGCTGATCAGCGGCTTGCTAAATATGCCATGCTCGTTATATAGTCATGAAAGAGAAAGAGTTATGGGCAGTCAAGTAGTACTTATTGCACAGCTGTGATCGAGAAAAGCACAGCTGATGAAAGTTTGTTAGTGAAACTATGATCTAAAAAAGTCAGCTAAGTTCTGACTTTTTATTATACGTATAATTTAGAAAGTGACATCTAACCAGAATTTGTTCGTATAGCTGTGAACTAGAACAAAGAGTAACTAACCGCAGTTCATTATTAAAATCCAGTAAAAAGCGATTGACTAATAATACGATGCTATAGGTATGATCTACAAAGTGACTGTAACTACAGTCATTGACCAAGCACGTGAAACGAGTTTGGTGCGTGAAAAGACACGTGTTCAGCTATTTGCAGATTACATTGTGCAACATTACGGATGCACGCTTATACCCTTCGGATAGTAGACGCGAAGTTTCCCAGTTATTTTAACGAGATACCACGCTTTACATAATACGAGATATTAAAAATCTCACCCCGACACCGTAAATCAGGCGAAAGGCTCGAGCGATAGCTCGGCATCGCGGAGAACGCGGAAGAATCTACCGCATTAATCCGTCGCTCGTCGCCTATCGGCCACGTTATTAAAATGCAAAGCGACGAAAGCCGCGGAGTGCGACAATACAAATCGACGACAAAAGACTGCCGCGGATGGCGGGCGGGCGGAGGTGCATGCCGCGAGGGAAAACCGCGCGAGATATTTTAATAAAGCTGTCCGCGATTATTGCGCGCCACCCGCCGCCCGACATGCCGCAAAACAATACGCGAGGAACCTAACGAATTAAACACCTCGCAATTGGACGCAATTATTTGGTCTCGTTGAAAATGCAATCTGCCGGCGTATTACGGGGGGGATTATGCCAACGAGCGGGCGTCCAGGTGCGCACGGTTGCGCGCACTTGACGTAGAACGCCGAATGCGCAATTCGCGCTTTATTTCGCGTTCGCTCATACGCGCGCGTACGGATAATCCCGCGAGTCTTCTATGATTTAGCGATATCTCCCTGTTGCACCGACTTTATTAATTCATCCAGTTATTTGCCGTATCCCCCCTCCCCTCCTTCTCTCTATCTATCTATCTCTCTCTCTTCCCCTGCCTCTTTCTCCTCCTGCTCCTCTTTCATCCGTTATTCCAGTTATGCGCACGAATTTTGCGAGTAGCGCACTGCGACTAGCGGTATTACCGGCGGTATCATTTATTCAGCAAACAGTCAGCGCTGGACCCACGTCTGGCTACGGCGAGATTTACCATGCAAAACAATCGAGTATCTAGAGTCGAATAACGCTATATCCCTCCGAGAGAAGATTTTCGATCTCGATATCTAACTGCGTATCCGCAATGATTTCGCCGATCACTCATACTTCTTATTACGTTTTCACTTTTTATAGTTGAACCGTGCGAGAGTCGTTCGTGTTCCGCCAGAAGGGAATGTATTTGAGCACCGCGACAGCAACCAACCGCGGAAATTTCTCAGCAAACTGCGATCGGGATCCACGCGTTTCGCGCATGTAATTCACGTGGCATGCGCAATCAGAGTGATTTTGCTCGTTACACGCCAGTCCCCGGCGTGGACAAACGGTCGGGCCTATCTCGGCGCGGCATGCATATCGGATTGCAGCGGGGCGTCGTTTCTCCGATGCGTATATCGCCCCCGCAAATGGCGAATTAAAGTCGCGTATCGACCGGAGGGACGGCTGCGAGACGAGTAAGAAATCGAGCGGAGTAGCAGTCGTCCGGCTGGTCCGGATGCCCGCGGCTGGTCTGGTTCTAAGATTACGATCATAACGAAAAAGCTTCTCGCTCCCATTGGATGCCAGTCTTTCTCTCCTTCTCTCGTCTCTCCGCCCGGCTCTCCATCGTCCCTCCCCGCGCCATCTCCCCCCCGCCGGCTCTCCTCTCTTTCACGGCGTATGAGAACGTCCGGCGACGCGGCTGCATCGTATAGAGCATTGCGCGCGCGGCGCGCGGCATGCATTATGGAACGAGCGAGCAACGATTCTGCCGGAAAAATTGCGGACACGCGAGACGGACGCGATCTGCAGCCCGACTATCTCCTCTCCACCTACCCATCCACGTGGAGCAGTGTTTCCCAATTTGTTATATGGGGACGGAATTCTTCGGAATACATCATACAGCGTAATTGCATCGACTTCAAGGAAAGACCGGAATATTTTTTTCTTTTCTAATACGGTTTCCTGCGACTCTTGCGCACGTCGTACAGACTTTCCTCAATCCATACATATTACATATCTGTGCTCAATCCACATACACTATATGCGTTGCAAAGAAACGACATTTAAAATGCCAAACTTTAAGTTTCGAGAATTTATCGCTAAATTAATATGCTCGCGATATTGTTGACTTCAAATTTTCTTTTCTTTTTGTGTCATAATAATAACGCATATCTACTTTATACCTTTCCATTCGTCAGACATTTTCGTATTCAATTTTCATAAAAAAGAAGCAATATTAGAGCACTCATATGCAAACTACAGGAACCGATCGGAGCAAATAGTAAAAAGTAAATAAATAAAATCACGGTAAGAGACTATAGATTAAATTTTTTGTTTTTATTTTATTCGGTATTCCGGGGAACACCATTTGGGAAACACTGACGTAAAGATACCTACGTAGATACCGATCTATGCGTTACCCACCTAACCACTCTCAGTCGACCCTCGCGATACTCGTCGCTGGAAGATTGCTTTCCTATATCCCGTCCTCCCAGTTACGACTGCTTTCCATTTTGTAAGAAACGTCGGGAGGTCTCTATAATGTAAACGCGATGTGCCCAACGCTACCAATCACGATCGCATAAATATAAGCAGCCCATTTGTTGCAAAAGCGAATCCATTTTTTAAATAAAGACGCGAGTGAGAAATTATGTCTTTTCTTAAAAGTTTGGATTTCGTGAATGTCATAGAATATTGTAAAAATTAAGCCTATGTTTCATATTGTTATTATATTAACTACATAATAAATCGTACGTTTCATTAGTCAAATATTATAGTAATCGATAAAATATAAATTGAAGTAAAATAAAACTTTCCATGACATTAATGTCTAATGATATACAATTTACATAATTATTTCTTTACAGAAAGTGCGAGTATTTATTAGGCCATTATTTACCTTATTTATTTAGCAATGTGTCATATCATATAATTATTACCAAAATTATGATAAAAGTATAAGCTTATTGCGTTTCTTTTATATCTTCGCTTGAATAGCTTTATCACAATATTCTTTAACTTCATAAAAATCTATTTGGTATAACGCGTTATAATCCCGCTGAGAAATTTAATAACGCCATGGCATTACACGCTCCTACCGAAATAAAAATGGACAGAGGGAGCATTTGCGGTGTTCCTTTGACGCCTAACATGCAACGAAAAGCCGAGCGCAAAGTAGCCGCTGATAAATCTATGCAGGAGGAGGGGGGATAACTGGGGAATAATGGCGAAGCGAAATGAATGTTTTGCGGCATGGTCGGTAAAAATATAGTAAAAAAGCTTGTGCGACGCGACGAGCGGCTCTCTCTCCTTTCTCAGTTGATTCAGTCCGCTCGCTACGCGAAAGAGATACGACGGGAGAAAGAACAGAAAAAAGGAAGATGACGAAGAAGCGACGCACCTATCCCCTCGTCCATATAGTAAAGAACCGGGCCAAAAACTGTCAACGGCCGCGTAACGCTGATGAAAGGGTGATAGCGTGTAATCCCCGTCGCGTCCGGTCTCCGAAGAGGGCTCGCGTCCCCAAATGCGCGACTCTAACGATGTTTTAAATTAAAAAAAAAAAAAAGAGAGCGCTCGAAAATAACGTCGTGGCTTGGCACAGAATTCTCGTGGCTATTCACGTGGAAATCGCGCGAACTAGATTACGCTCGGCCCGGAGGAGCTTTTCTCTCTTTGGCGTGCCATAAGCGCGTCGGCGTCCCTTTGAATGACGCCTTGTTATTCAAAGAACCATCACCGCCGGCACTCACGTCGCACATGCACACGGTATTAACTCCGAACTATTACGGCGGTGCTGGATCTAACCGCAGTGCGGACAGCTCATGATATATCCGGAGGAAGTTTGCAGACCACGGCTTAGCTATCGCGGAATTAAATAGCGAAGTCGAAGCTATGTGATCGTCAGCGTTTTCTTTCATCGAGTTCAGCGAAGATGATACAGAACACGTTATCTACATCGATCTGATCTCGAACGAGATCATCGTAGGATAATTAAAAAAGTGTGCAAATTAGGAATTTGCACAGTGCTTCCTCATCAATTTATTAGTTGGTTCACAAAGCT